>JASANF010009724.1:0-125635 GCA_030248245.1 Trissonchulus sp. WLG1_4
TTCGAAGACGACAACAAGGCTTGAAAATTATTTAAATTGTAAATTTTGAATTTGATACATTCATGAATTTGGAGTGGCTTAATTGAACCTCTTCTGGCTACCCCTCTGTCAAACTTTCTTAAAAAATAAGGGGTGTTTGGCCTTTGTTTTAACTCCGTTACATTTAGAAGGATAAATTGCTAACGTATTTACACACTCTTAGCGTTTTTCAAATATGTATTTTAATGGCTGAAATCAAGAGTACATAATAGGGAATAGTATGACACTCTTTCTTATTCCACTTAATTGGCTGGAACGATGCTCCGGCCGAAATAGTCCTTTTACGCCTTGATTTAAAGGGGGGGGCATCCACTCTAAAATCACGAAATGTCTTGATACCAGGTGGGGACCCGCCTCAACTCAGGACAGTGATTTGAGGGGAATACCACCCTGAAATTAAGGCACCATCGATTTTATGCTGGCTGGTAGCGTGCTGAAACAAAGGCTGGGGAACCCCCCCCCCCCCTCAAATCAATACACATCTCTGTGGAATTGGAATGTGGAATTGGTGATGTGTCGTGACCCTTGAAATAAATTGGCTATTTCGGCCGGAGCTATGTTCCGGCCAATTAGCTAGAACAGGGGAAATGCATATTGTTCCCTATTATGTACTCTTGGTGAAATATATGTAAATGCTTTTTCAAAAAGTGCACAGGATTAACTCATTTATATTTTATTGTTAACAAACACAATTAATGAAAATTTATGGATGCAACGTTATTTGTGAAAAAATAAAATGATAGAAAACAAGGAAATTTTTTATAGGAAACTATACCAGGCTACTAGTATAGCTCCAAAACAAGGGCATCCTAACTACCTACGGTGTGTGAGTGTAATGTATGCTTTTAAATTAAATTTAGGGCAGAATTTGGGACCTCACATACCGATCCCGAAGGGTACAGCTGTGAGTACCCCGAGGAAATTTATAGCATACTATATCATATAGAAGAGGAATCATAAGTGTACGGATTTCTACGGATTATAAAGTGTTGTCCTGTTCTATAATGACAAAATCTTAAACTATTTCGGAACTTAAAAAGAGGTCTAGACCTGGTAAAGTAAACTGAAATCGAGTACTGTACTGACGTCTTTCCAATTCCTTCTTCTCATAAAACACATAGCTCGCACAACATAATCTGAGTCTTAGCCTATTCTTTACAGATGTCTTTTCAGTATCCAAATGAATGTATGTGTTGAATGAAGTAAATTGTCGTGTCATCTATATCGCTTAATGCGGTTAGGTTTGGGGCAAGTTTAATATACATTCGTTTAAACATAGTCTCCAGCTGTTTTAACTGATTCAACTTCGGCCGAGACTTCACTAACGCAAATTTTAACTATAGCGCTTTTTTAAAAAAAATCATGTTTCAGTGTTCTTTATCCCAAGCTACTACAAAACAAAAAAGTCTGTCAAATTTTTGCTATAAATGTGCAAATAACTGATTTAATGGTATTCCTAAACATGAACTATACAATAATGTTTTGAACTGTGATTGTTTTGAGTACGTTCATTGTCAAACCAACTACCACGCTGTAGAACAAGACAACATATGGAGCTATTACAACCCAACTCCAAACCAAATCACTGAAGTTCTGGTAGTAAATATGCAATTTTTTTTGATTTAACGCTGCTTAATATGAGCAAGTGGAGTCAATGCTTAATATTCCGACGGTAGAAGAGTCAAGGCATGTGCCAGCTCGCCATTTTCGGTGCCAAATTTTGTCAATTTCCCTTTTAATCTTGAACTTTTTGACACCAGAGTTAGACAACACATGCATATAAAAGTGATTTAAGACTAAATGTTGGGGGCTTCAGTTTGGTCGCGACTTACACTAGTCTGGCTTGAAAACACCATCTATTTTAGAAAAAATAAATACATAGTTTCAAAGTCCTTTATACCTAGTTTTAGCGTGCACAGAATTATTTGATTTGTCAGCACTTAAAATGAGCAAGATGGGATTGTTTGAGGCAAGTAGAGTCCAAGCAATGTGTCAGCTGGCCATGTTTGGTGCGAAATTTCTTCAACTTCCCCTTCGATATCGAACTTTTTGACACCAAAATAGCTCAACGCATACACATAAAAGTGAATTACAACAAAATTTTTGATTGCTTTGATTTTGGCCTCAACACCTGAGACCAAAAAGTAAAAATTTGATAACCCGTTTTGAGGGAAAAATTGACATTTACACTAACGTAACCTGAAAACCCGAACAGCTTTAGAACAACAAGTTGCACAATTTCAAAGACAATTATATTTAGTCTGAGTGTGCAAAAAAGCGTGACAACGAGAAACCACAGGCACGAAACGCTTGAATGAGTTGTAACGTCAAACTAGGTTATTTCACAAAAAATTGGACGCAATTTTTTTCAAAAGAGGTCGTACTCCCAAATCGATTTGGCTGAATTTTTGCATCAACGAAGCAGGGTAACAAGGCTACATACGCATGAAAACAAATCGACCGGCCCAGCCTTTTGAGATACTTGTTTGGGTCAAATACCTAAAAATTGAGCGTCGAAAATGTAAAATAAAAAATCCAACTTAAAAGGCTCTTGTAAGCTACATACTTGCAGTACCAACACCAAATTAAGCCAAATGCAGCAACAAATATTCATCAATGTTAACTTAATAGGAGATAATAGAAAGTTGTGTATGTGAGGAGTAACATTGACTAACGCGACGACAACTTGAGGGTATCAAAATTACAAAAAATAGTGATTATCAGAGTCGTATATTGGAAAAACTGCACCGAAATAAGAACAGAGCTATTTTTACGGTTTTGTTAACATGGTAGGTCCACCTACAAAATATAAAAAATAAAGCAAATCCAAAGGTCGCCAAAAAAGCCAAGCACCGTGTGGTCGATTTTCTCAGAAACCGAGTCGGGCAAATAAGTTGAACCATTAAAGTTGAAGTTGAGATTTTAGAGCAAGGCTCAGGCGTTAAGTTAAAGTTAAAGTAGTACCAAAATCAATGACTTTTATAAAACTTCTTAAAAAAACTTCAACTTTAATGGTAGAGCAAAGGTGTTTTAACTAGTTCAGTAATTTTTTTAATTTTTCTTGCCCTAGTTGATTGATAATCACAGCTTATGTTCCTTCATCCGGCAAAATTATTAGCACGTTGCCCTTAAAAGGGGCACGAAATAAGTCAATTTTATTGCGCCTAGTAGCCAGTAAGTCATTTAGTAGCTGATAAATAATGGAGAACCTTAAACTTTATGAAACTACACATAGACATAAAGACACAGCAACACATAAAGTAAAATAACGAACTCCCAAGCAAATTCTGGAAAGATACTTAATTTCCATGTCGAGTTATTGCAGTTAATCTAATCCCGTTAATCCGAATTTGTGAACACCCCCATAGAAATTCAATTTATTTGTGCTCTTGGATTTACCGTCCACAGAAATCATTATTAAACTTAACATCTTGTAACCAGTCACTACTGTTGTTTTTAAATATTATATGTAAATAATAATATAAATATAATATATTATATTTATATTATTATTTTATATTATAATATAATATAATATATAATAATAATATGTAAGTATTATACACATAAATATGATACTTGGAATTTAAATAAAATACTTTTGATATTTGATACTCGGAAAAAATTTAAATATGATAGAAATATGATACCAAATAATTTAAATGATACCATAATTTAAATATGATACTTTTGATACCAATTTTAATATTGATACCTGTATGCAAATGAACAAAAGAGAAAACCGAAGCCGTCTGAAATATTTTGGAAAGGAGGGGGACAAGCCACAAACATTTGAAGCCAATTTTCGAGAAAATTCAGATCTGGTATGCAGGTGCAAAATGTAGAAACGTTGTTTATTCCTCCTAAAGGCGGAATATTTGGAATAGTATTTTAGCACCAGGAGCACATACCTATTTTGTGCTGTGAGCCACGCCAGGCCCTATGCTTAGCATAGGCCTAATATAGGGTACTTTTTTCTTGCCAATGGGGGCCAAAATTAAAACAACTAACCTTAAATAAAAGCATAAAACCTTTAATATTATCTGTGTTTGCATTATCTTCAACTTCGTGTGAAATTTAGAGTCAGAAATACGTACATTTTATTTGTTTCATGGTTTTCCAATTTTCCACGGAGTCCCCCCCAGACTGCCTGGAGCTTGATGAACAGTTTGGGGAATAGCAACCCAATCTAATTTTTATGCAAATAAGTCGAGAAGTATAAGCCAATCAGTAGTCGTACCGTCTACGTACATGACAAGGCAGCCAATCAGTTTGCCATGGGTGGAGCGTTTATTGCAACATATGCAAATGAGTTTCGGTGCTGGGTTCTTCAGTAGTTCATAATTTTTCTTCCAATAAAGTAGGTCAATAGTAATACACCGATTACTAATCGAAATTAGAAAAGCATAGGGAGTTTACTGTGGCAAACAAGTTGTTCAATTTTGAACCGAACATTCAGTTTAGTCTAAACCAACAAAGTATGTAGGTATTAAGGAAGTAAAAAAGTGGGTTTTTTTGAAATAGTATACATATAAGCCGTGAGTGACCCGCTGGCAAGTCGTTCGTTAACGCAGAGAAAGCTATAACCAAAATAGAGACGTGGACGTGACGTTATTCTTTACCTATGTACTGCGTAGCGTGTACATACCAGCTACTAGGTGGCGTGGCATGCGTGTGCGCAATGCGCAGACTTTTACCTTGAAACATGACGTGCTGAAGTTGAACAGCAGAGCAGACTAGAAGTGTTGACGGCGATTAAAAATTGAAGGTTACCTCAGGCATTTTAGGCGTACAGTTGATGAGTGCTCATGTATTTACTCCACAATGCGCGATTGCAAGTGACCCTGTAGGCGTGTAATAATTTCACGCCACTATGTCGGAATTTGCCCCTTTTAGGGGCCCACTTGTTAACTTGACACAATTTTGTATTATTTTATTTTGTGTTTTTCTTCTGTGATTATTTACAGTGCTCCCACTTACAAGAAAACAAGTAGATCCCAAAAGAGGCAAGGTTTCTTTCTCGGGGCCTACCTTCCACCTACTCTAAGTATCGTCCTAAAATCCGTATAATGCTTTACTAGTTACTAAACTTACTTATTCTTGACTAATGTAACTATGTACGTAGTACGTACAAATATGCAAAAAAATATAAAAACATACCAAAAAATATGTATATAAAAATATACACAAAATAGGTAAAAATAAAATAAATTAAAATAACTAATAAATAAGATGCTTAGTAGAAACAAAAAACACCTACATACATACCTACATACATACATAAACTAAGTAAAGCCTGATTTAACATTGTTTTACATATATAGTTGAACTTGTAAACAATAACCGCAACTTTTAGTCGCAAAAAAATCCAAATTCAGTCGGTTTTAGGTTTAAAACAAGTAGGCCCCAAAAGGGGCAAGGTTCCTTCGCTGAGTAAGAGATACCGCACTTGGCCAAGTGGATCTTCAAAGTTAAAACACATAGCAGTATGCTGCAACGTATCCTTATTTTGTTTTGACAAAATTTTCGCAAAGTAACATCTACTGAAAGCACATCAGCTCAATTCAACATCAATTCGCAACCACAGATGCACATAGGGGGGTACGAGGGGGTGAGTGGGACCCCCTCAAGGGGGTCAGCAGTCAGCAACCCCCCTCAGACACCAGGCACCCCCCTGCAACCCCCACTCCCCTCTGATTGCCGAAAAAGTGTGCCAAAAACGAGTACAAGATCAAAAAATTACAAAAAAAGTCAGCCGGAGCCAAAAAAAGTGCCCCAAAAATTAGTATGAATAGAAAAAGTGTAAAACATTTCCGGCTTCCACCAGAAATCAAACCAAAACCAGGGCCACCCGCCTCTCCGCCAGGGTTCGGGCACCCCCCCCCCTCACCGATTGCTCCCGTGCATCTCTGTTCGCAACTCAAACAAGTTGACCTAAAAATGCTCTCAAGTAAAAAAACTTTCTGGGAATCGAACTAGCGCACAAACTGTTCCAGCCTTAGAACAGCGCCTTAGACCACTCGGCTGCGCTGTCTTACAACCAAGGGAACTTACTGAGAACATGTTTATTTAGACGCTGAACGAAGCTAACAATTTCTTTTCTTTCATTACTTAAATTAATTTAATTACAATAGGTATATTATTAATCATTTAATGTTAAATTTGGATCCACAATTTTGTTATTTATTATTTATTCTAAGTGTTTCAAATTGTTTAAAACAGATAGGAATGACTGAGTCTAGACAGTGATGTGATTAGCACGTGCGCATTGTCTGTTAAGTTACGATTTCAAAAAATTTAAAAATAAGAAAACGTCCACAAAAGCACATTTTAGTGCATAAATAAAGTTATATTGACCATTATTAACAGCAAAATTGCAAAAATTTGTGTTTTGCAAAAAAAAGGGCAAAGACTACCCAAGCTGACTTTACACGTTAATCATATGCGCTGACCAACATGCAGAGCTCTGTTTAACACTGTGCAGAGTTGGTTTCAAAACAATAGTTCCTTCTCTAGAAGGAACAAAAATATACTTAACTGGTCTACACTGGTAATATTGACGCAAAAGGCCAAGCTGATATTGTTTTTTTTTCAAAACTGGTATAAAAAAGCATCAAGAAACTCAGCATAAGGCAATTTAAACCTGTCAGTCTCAGTATAAATACATATCGGTCCCCTAGAACAACAACCGGCTAACTTACCACAACTTACAACAACAACAACTTACAACAACCGGCTAACCGGTTGTTGCAGCACAAATTTTACACATGTTTGATGGTTTGGCCGGTGCACTGACACATACATGATGAAGATCAACAGTTAGCCGCCTTCTAACCTGATGCACCAAGAATTTACACTGACATCATGAATGCTCTAATTTGGCACAGACATAGTAGAAGGTACTACCTAATGAGTTTCAAAAAGTATGGTCTAACTTAACTGCTGTAACTAAATAATATTTCATTTATTTTAATTGTACGAAAAAAGTGAATATTTTTTTTTTTTTTTTTTTTGTAATATGGATTTAAGGTGGTAGTGTCCCAGAGCTCTGTTTAACACTAGGTGCAGAGTGATGGCTTTCAGAACAATACGTTCAAACTTCTAAAATCTATGGTGTCAAATAAGCTCAGAACAGCTACCAATATCTACAATTTTTTTGACCAATCCATTTGTGTAAGCCACACATCATTTCACAATAGATTAGCTTAAAAGTTTAAAATCATTTTTGTTTTCAGATTGGCCAGCGTTGTGACTACATGTAATCTTTTGACGCATCTTCTTCTTTTCTCAAATAAGAAAAATGAAGTAAATGTTGCTTTCGGTTTTTTTTTTGATGTTTCAAAATGAGTCTCTTACTTTTTTACATATTTGATCTAATTGGCTGTGCTTGTATGCCTACCCTTATCAGGCACCCCAGTACAAATTGAAACTAGGTATTTCCAGCAAGGGAACCCAATCAATTTTGCACAGATTTTATTCATTAACTAGAGCATGATTGTTGTTTTCTTTTTCTTTTTTTTGATTTTAGTTCAAAAAGTTTATTTTTTAAATTGTGACCGAACTATCGAATGTGATAAGTTTTCATAACTTTTTCCCCCTTTACTTCACTGTCTAGTTGTATTTTGCTGTATCTTTTTCTATAAATCTTAGCAAACGATATTTCTTGAAACATATTTTTCACAATATATAGCAAAGACAAACCTATTTTCACTTGAGAAAAGCGTTACATTGGTGTTATCGAGCTGCAAATTTTGCACACTACCCCCTTAATAGCTATTTTTGTTCAATTGATAGATGCTCGGAATTTCCAGTGGTGCTAAGTCTGTTTTGTACGTATACTTTGCATTTTCTGCAACAGTCCAGTTTTCAGTCCCCCTTACGCTCCTCTACTTTTGTAAACTTAATTTCCCCCAATTTGGAAATCTTTTCAGTTATCTATTCAGTTAGCATAGCTCCCCACTTTTTTGGATGGAATTATCTCTCTTAGGGAGACCTTCTTGATGTCTGTGCCAAATTGGCATTTATGCTCAATCAGTGTAATTGCTGCGTCATAGGTTATGGAAGGCCTGCTATGTGCTGTTCTTGTTCATGAATGTGTCAGATAGGTGATTATTCCGGCCTTAAGCCTAAACTTATGCAAAATTAAAATTTCATTTGGTTTTAAATTATCTGCAATTTTGCAACCTGTTACCCCCCTTGTTGCCCAAGTTTTTCCTTGTCTTGGTTGTAAGTGTTTGGTAGTTAGCCTTTGTTGGCTTCAAGTGGCCACAGCCCATTGCATGAGATATTATCTGCTGGACAGGTTTAAATTGCCTTTCTATGCTGAGTATTCTTGATGCTTTTACAAATTATACCAGTTTTGAAAAGATTAGACCTTATCATTGCTTGAAGCTCACATCCAAATCAATATTACCAGTGTAGACCAGTTAAGTATATTTTTGTTCCTTCTAGAGAAGGAACTATTGTTTTGAAACCAACTCTGCACAGTGTTAAACAGAGCTCTGCATGTTGGTCAGCGCATATGATTAACGTGTAAAGTCAGCTTGGGTAGTCTTTGCCCTTTTTTTTGCAAAACACAAATTTTTGCAATTTTGCTGTTAATAATGGTCAATATAACTTTATTTATGCACTAAAATGTGCTTTTGTGGACGTTTTCTTATTTTTAAATTTTTTGAAATCGTAACTTAACAGACAATGCGCACGTGCTAATCACATGACTGTCTAGACTCAGTCATTCCTATCTGTTGAAACAATTTGAAACACTTAGAATAAATAATAAATAACAAAATTGTGGATCCAAATTTAACATTAAATGATTAATAATATACCTATTGTAATTAAATTAATTTAAGTAATGAAAGAAAAGAAATTGTTAGCTTCGTTCAGCGTCTAAATTAGTTCCCTTGGTTGTAAGACAGCGCAGCCGAGTGGTCTAAGGCGCTGTTCTAAGGCTGGAACAGTTTGTGCGCTAGTTCGATTCCCAGAAAGTTTTTTTACTTGAGAGCATTTTTAGGTCAAATTGTTTGAGTTGCGAACAGAGATGCACGGGAGCAATCGGTGAGGGGGGGGCGTGCCCGAACCCTGGCGGAGAGGCGGGTGGCCCTGGTTTTGGTTTGATTTCTGGTGAAAGCCGGAAATGTTTTACACTTTTTCGATTCATACTAATTTTTGGGGCACTTTTTTGGCTCCGACTGACTTTTTTTGTAATTTTTTGATCTTGTACTCGTTTTTGGCACACTTTTTCGGCAATCAGAGGGGAGTGGGGGTTGCAGGGGGGTGCCTGGTGTCTGAGGGGGGTTGCTGACTGCTGACCCCCTTGAGGGGGTCCCACTCACCCCCTCGTACCCCCCTATGTGCATCTGTGGTTGCGAATTGATGTTGAATTGAGCTGATGTGCTTTCAGTAGATGTTACTTTGCGAAAATTTTGTCAAAACAAAATAAGGATACGTTGCAGCATACTGCTATGTGTTTTAACTTTGAAGATCCACTTGGCCAAGTGCGGTATCTCTTACTCAGCGAAGGAACCTTGCCCCTTTTGGGGCCTACTTGTTTTAAACCTAAAACCGACTGAATTTGGATTTTTTTGCGACTAAAAGTTGCGGTTATTTGTTTACAAGTTCAACTATATATGTAAAACAATGTTAAATCCGGCTTTACGTAGTTTATGTATGTATGTAGGTATGTATGTAGGTGTTTTTTGTTTCTACTAAGCATCTTATTTATTAGTTATTTTAATTTATTTTATTTTTACCTATTTTGTGTATATTTTTATATACATATTTTTTGGTATGTTTTTATATTTTTTTGCATATTTGTACGTACTACGTACATAGTTACATTAGTCAAGAATAAGTAAGTTTAGTAACTAGTAAAGCATTATACGGATTTTAGGACGATACTTAGAGTAGGTGGAAGGTAGGCCCCGAGAAAGAAACCTTGCCTCTTTTGGGATCTACTTGTTTTCTTGTAAGTGGGAGCACTGTAAATAATCACAGAAGAAAAACACAAAATAAAATAATACAAAATTGTGTCAAGTTAACAAGTGGGCCCCTAAAAGGGGCAAATTCCGACATAGTGGCGTGAAATTATTACACGCCTACAGGGTCACTTGCAATCGCGCATTGTGGAGTAAATACATGAGCACTCATCAACTGTACGCCTAAAATGCCTGAGGTAACCTTCAATTTTTAATCGCCGTCAACACTTCTAGTCTGCTCTGCTGTTCAACTTCAGCACGTCATGTTTCAAGGTAAAAGTCTGCGCATTGCGCACACGCATGCCACGCCACCTAGTAGCTGGTATGTACACGCTACGCAGTACATAGGTAAAGAATAACGTCACGTCCACGTCTCTATTTTGGTTATAGCTTTCTCTGCGTTAACGAACGACTTGCCAGCGGGTCACTCACGGCTTATATGTATACTATTTCAAAAAAACCCACTTTTTTACTTCCTTAATACCTACATACTTTGTTGGTTTAGACTAAACTGAATGTTCGGTTCAAAATTGAACAACTTGTTTGCCACAGTAAACTCCCTATGCTTTTCTAATTTCGATTAGTAATCGGTGTATTACTATTGACCTACTTTATTGGAAGAAAAATTATGAACTACTGAAGAACCCAGCACCGAAACTCATTTGCATATGTTGCAATAAACGCTCCACCCATGGCAAACTGATTGGCTGCCTTGTCATGTACGTAGACGGTACGACTACTGATTGGCTTATACTTCTCGACTTATTTGCATAAAAATTAGATTGGGTTGCTATTCCCCAAACTGTTCATCAAGCTCCAGGCAGTCTGGGGGGGACTCCGTGGAAAATTGGAAAACCATGAAACAAATAAAATGTACGTATTTCTGACTCTAAATTTCACACGAAGTTGAAGATAATGCAAACACAGATAATATTAAAGGTTTTATGCTTTTATTTAAGGTTAGTTGTTTTAATTTTGGCCCCCATTGGCAAGAAAAAAGTACCCTATATTAGGCCTATGCTAAGCATAGGGCCTGGCGTGGCTCACAGCACAAAATAGGTATGTGCTCCTGGTGCTAAAATACTATTCCAAATATTCCGCCTTTAGGAGGAATAAACAACGTTTCTACATTTTGCACCTGCATACCAGATCTGAATTTTCTCGAAAATTGGCTTCAAATGTTTGTGGCTTGTCCCCCTCCTTTCCAAAATATTTCAGACGGCTTCGGTTTTCTCTTTTGTTCATTTGCATACAGGTATCAATATTAAAATTGGTATCAAAAGTATCATATTTAAATTATGGTATCATTTAAATTATTTGGTATCATATTTCTATCATATTTAAATTTTTTCCGAGTATCAAATATCAAAAGTATTTTATTTAAATTCCAAGTATCATATTTATGTGTATAATACTTACATATTATTATTATATATTATATTATATTATAATATAAAATAATAATATAAATATAATATATTATATTTATATTATTATTTACATATAATATTTAAAAACAACAGTAGTGACTGGTTACAAGATGTTAAGTTTAATAATGATTTCTGTGGACGGTAAATCCAAGAGCACAAATAAATTGAATTTCTATGGGGGTGTTCACAAATTCGGATTAACAAGATTAGATTAACTGCAATAACTCGACATGGAAATTAAGTATCTTTCCAAGAATTTGCTTGGGAGTTTGTTATTTTACTTTATGTGTTGCTGTGTCTTTATGTCTATGTGTAGTTTCAGTAAAATCTCAAGGTTCTCCATTATTTATCAGCTACTAATGGACTACTGGCTACTAGGCGCAATAAAATTGACTTATTTCGTGCCCCTTTTAAGGGCAACGTGCTAATAATTTTGCCGGATGAAGGAACATAAGCTGTGATTATCAATCAACTAGGGCAAGAAAAATTAAAAAATTACTGAACTAGTTAAAACACCTTTGCTCTAACATTAACATTGAAGTTTTTTTAAGAAGTTTTATAAAAGTCATTGATTTTGGTACTACTTTAACTTTAACTTAACGCCTGAGCCTTGCTCTAAAATCTCAACTTCAACTTTAATGGTTCAACTTATTTGCCCCAGAATTTACCCCAAAAGCTCCAAAATTGTGCAGATATGCTATACCGGAAAGTTTGACAAAAGTGACTAACTGTTCTGTTGTAGAAAAATGTGTGTCAAAATTCAAGGTCTCTGACAAGAAACAAAGTTTTGTTTAAAAAATTTATTAATTCAGTTTTAAGTTTTCACAGTTGACCTTGAGTGAGCATGCTGAACCAATGTATTGCTTATGACTCGGTTTCTGAGAAAATCGACCACACGGTGCTTGGCTTTTTTGGCGACCTTTCGATTTGCTTTATTTTTTATATTTTGTAGGTGGACCTACCATGTTAACAAAACCGTAAAAATAGCTCTGATTTCGGTGCAGTTTTTCCAATATACGACTCTGATAATCACTATTTTTTGTAATTTTGATACCCTCAAGTTGTCGTCGCGTTAGTCAATGTTACTCCTCACATACACAACTTTCTATTATCTCCTATTAAGTTAACATTGATGAATATTTGTTGCTGCATTTGGCTTAATTTGGTGTTGGTACTGCAAGTATGTAGCTTACAAGAGCCTTTTAAGTTGGATTTTTTATTTTACATTTTCGACGCTCAATTTTTAGGTATTTGATCCAAACAAGTATCTCAAAAGGCTGGGCCGGTCGATTTGTTTTCATGCGTATGTAGCCTTGTTACCCTGCTTCGTTGATGCAAAAATTCAGCCAAATCGATTTGGGAGTACGACCTCTTTTTTGAAAAAAATTGCGTCCAATTTTTTGTGAAATAACCTAGTTTGACGTTACAACTCATTCAAGCGTTTCGTGCCTGTGGTTTCTCGTTGTCACGCTTTTTTGCACACTCAGACTAAATATAATTGTCTTTGAAATTGTGCAACTTGTTGTTTTAAAGCTGTTCGGATTTTCAGGTTACGTTAGTGTAAATGTCAGTTTTCCCTCAAAACGGGTTATTGCATTTTTACTTTTTGGTCTCTGGTGTTAAAGCCAAAATCAAAGCAATCAAAAATTTTGTTGTAATTCACTTTTATGTGTATGCGTTGAGTTATTTTGGTGTCAAAAAGTTCGATATCGAAGGGGAAGTTGAAGAAATTTTGCACCAAACATGGCCAGCTGACACATTGCTTGGACTCTACTTTGCCTCAAACAATCCCATCTTGCTCATTTTAAGTGCTGACAAATCAAATAATTCTGTGCACGCTAAAACGAGGTATAAAGGACTTTGAAACTTTTTATTTAGTTTTTCTAAAATAGATGGTGTTTTCAGTGTCAGACTAGTGTAAGTCGCGACCAAATCTGAAGCCCCCAACATTTAGTCTTAAATCACTTTTATATGCATGTGTTGTCTAACTCTGGTGTCAAAAAGTTCAAGATTAAAAGGGAAATTGACAAAATTTGGCACCGAAAATGGCGAGCTGGCACATGCCTTGACTCTTCTACCGTCGGAATATTAAGCATTGACTCCACTTGCTCATATTAAGCAGCGTTAAATCAAAAAAAATTGCATATTTACTACCAGAACTTCAGTGATTTGGTTTGGAGTTGGGTTGTAATAGCTCCATATGTTGTCTTGCTTGACAGCGTGGTAGTTGGTTTGACAATGAACGTACTCAAAACAATCACAGTTCAAAACATTATTGTATAGTTCATGTTTAGGAATACCATTGAATCAGTTATTTGCACATTTAGAGCAAAAATTTGAAAGACTTTTTTGTTTTGTAGTAGCTTGGGATAAGAACACTGAAACATGATTTTTTTTAAAAAAGCGCTATAGTTAAAATTTGCGTTAGTGAAGTCTCGGCCGAAGTTGAATCAGTTAAAACAGCTGGAGACTATGTTTAAACGAATGTATATCAAACTTGCCCGAAACCTAACCGCATTAAGCGATATAGATGACACGACAATTTACTTCATTCAACACATACATTCATTTGGATACTGAAAAGACATCTGTAAAGAATAGGCTAAGACTCAGATTATGTTGTGCGAGCTATGTGTTTTATGAGAAGGAATTGGAAAGACGTCAGTACAGTACTCGATTTCAGTTTACTTTACCAGGTCTAGACCTCTTTTTAAGTTCCGAAATAGTTTAAGATTTTGTCATTATAGAACAGGACAACACTTTATAATCCGTAGAAATCCGTACACTTATGATTCCTCTTCTATATGATATAGTATGCTATAAATTTCCTCGGGGTACTCACAGCTGTACCCTTCGGGATCGGTATGTGAGGTCCCAAATTCTGCCCTAAATTTAATTTAAAAGCATACATTACACTCACACACCGTAGGTAGTTAGGATGCCCTTGTTTTGGAGCTATACTAGTAGCCTGGTATAGTTTCCTATAAAAAATTTCCTTGTTTTCTATCATTTTATTTTTTCACAAATAACGTTGCATCCATAAATTTTCATTAATTGTGTTTGTTAACAATAAAATATAAATGAGTTAATCCTGTGCACTTTTTGAAAAAGCATTTACATATATTTCACCAAGAGTACATAATAGGGAACAATATGCATTTCCCCTGTTCTAGCTAATTGGCCGGAACATAGCTCCGGCCGAAATAGCCAATTTATTTCAAGGGCCACTACACATCACCAATTTTATATTCCAATTCCACAGAGATGTGTATTGATTTGAGGGGGGGGGGGGGGTTCCCCAGCCTTTGTTTCAGCACGCTACCAGCCAGCATAAAATCGATGGTGCCTTAATTTCAGGGTGGTATTCCCCTCAAATCACTGTCCTGAGTTGAGGCGGGTCCCCACCTGGTATCAAGACATTTCGTGATTTTAGAGTGGATGCCCCCCCCTTTAAATCAAGGCGTAAAAGGACTATTTCGGCCGGAGCATCGTTCCAGCCAATTAAGTGGAATAAGAAAAAGAGCGTCACAGCTTATTCCCTATTATGTACTCTTGATTTCAGCCATTAAAATACATATTTGAAAAACGCTAAGAGTGTGTAAATACGTTAGCAATTTATCCTTCTAAATGTAACGGAGTTAAAACAAAGGCCAAACACCCCTTATTTTTTAAGAAAGTTTGACAGAGGGGTAGCCAGAAGAGGTTCAATTAAGCCACTCCAAATTCATGAATGTATCAAATTCAAAATTTACAATTTAAATAATTTTCAAGCCTTGTTGTCGTCTTCTCCTACCAAATAATTTCTGAGTCCGCGTTTGGTACCGTAGTAACTCATCCTTTGGTTTAAATAATATGACTGATTTTTATCATAACGTTGATATCTACAAATAACTGAAAGCGGTTGTGAAACTAGGGCAGGGAGGCGGTGTTGTGTTTTTTATAATTTGGCTAAAAACATTTGTCGAAGAAATTTTAGAAAATTTCCGCACCACAGGAATTTCAGCGTGGATCCTCCCTGGTGCTCATGCTCGCACCTTTTAATCAACTGCATCTGTCACTGCTGCTGCATTTATTTCATTACTGCTTCGTAAAAGTATTGAAGTTTTGTACTGTACTGAAATTTTTCCAATTCCTTCTCAGAAAACACAGCACGCACAACATAACCTGAGTATTGGCCTCTTCTTTATAGATGTCTTTTCAGTATCCAAATGAACTATATTGTCGTATCATCTATATCGCTTAATGCGGTTTGGTTCCGGGCAAGTTTGATATACATTCGTGTAAACATAGTCACCAGCTGTTTTAACTGATTCAACTTAGGCCGAGACTTTACTAACGCGAATTTCAACTATAGCGCTTTTTAAAAAAATCATGTTTCAGTGTCGTTATACCAAGCTAATACCCAACAAATTACAGTCTTTCAAATTTTTGCTATAAATGTGCAAATAACTGATTTAATGGTAATCCTAAACATGAACATATACAATACTGTTTTGAACTGTGATTGTTTTCAGTTTGTTCATTGTCAAACCACGGTGTCAAGCAAGACAACATATGGAGTCATTACGACCCAACTCCAAACCAAATCACTGAAGTTCTGATAACATATAAGCAAAAGAATTTTGATTTAAGGCTGCTTAATATGAGCAACTGGAGATTTTCTGACGCAAGGAGAGTCAAGGCATGTGCCAGCTTGCCATTTTTGGTGCAAAATTTCATCATTTTTTTAATATTGAACTTTTTGACATCTGAGTTAGACAACACATGCATATATAAAGTGATTTATGACTAAATGTTGGGGGCTTCAGATTTGGTATCGACCCCAAAAACCGCAAATGAAAATTGGGTAAATGTTTTTGAAGAAAAAATTGACATTTACACTAGTCTGAAACAAGTAAATTACAACAAAATTTTTGATTGCTTTGATTTTGGCTTCAACACCAGAGACCAAAAAGTAAAAATGCGATAACCCGTTTTGAGGGAAAACTGACATTTACACTAACGTAACCTGAAAATCCGAACAGCTTTAAAACAGCAAGTTACACAATTTCAAAGACAATTATATTTAGTCTGAGCGTGCAAAAAAGCGTGACAACGAGAAACCACGGGCACAAAACTTGAATGAGTTTAACGTCAAACTAGGTTATTTTACAAAAAGCTGGTAGCAAATTTTTTCAAAAAAGAGGTCGTACTCCCAAATCGATTTGGCTGAATTTTTGCATCAACGAAGCAGGGTAATAGGGCTACATACGCATGAAAACAAATCGACCGGCCCAGCCTTTTGAGATACTTGTTTGGACCAAAAACCTAAAAATTGAGCGTTAAAAAAGTGCTAAAAAATCCGACTTAAATGGCCAAATCAGCCGAAATCGTTACACCTGATCAGTAACTCGAGCTCAAAGTTTGCGGTTTTTGACCAAAATGAGACTGCCTACGTGTCATTGGTTCATCAACTGTTACTTGGGTCCCCGAATTTGCAACGCCTTGAAACTCGTCCACCTTTTAGGACTCATATTGGCATGTACTTGTGTTTGATTGTTAGCAATAATCTTGAACACTTCTGAAGCAGCGGGCCTTCAGCAGAAAGTGGCAAAGTGTATTTATGAAAATTGTAACATTTTTGTCTATATATCCATAACCCGTTTTACGCGACAAATCATTTTGCGCATAGTTGTGCACCGATATAAGTCCTAAATACGTGCAAAATTTTAAAAAAAATCCATAAATGAGTACGGAGTTTGCCGACTGCTTGAACTCACTATGGTAGAAATTCTCAACTAAGCTTTAAGGTAAGCATTTATAAGTATAAGTACGGTTGCTTACATTGGACTGCTTTGAAATTTAACATATATTTAGGCAATATATAAGCACTTATGTACGCTTAATTACTAACAATTCACTTGGAGAGTCTGGAAGTAATGCACATTCAAGGTTCAAACTATCGCAAATTGCAGCTGTGAAATCAGCAACATTTTTGCTTGTAGATCAATTATTACCAAATTACCAAAATTATCAATTACCCAAACTATATTATGCACAATAATTCCGCTTTCTAAGGTCTACCTACATAAAAAGTCCAATATTGAGTACACGGTTTTTCGGCTGCTTGAACTCAACTATTGTAAACATTCTTAAGTAAAGTCTAAAGTAAGCATTTGTAAGTATAAGTACGGCTGCTACAACTGGACTGCTTTGAAAGTTACCGTGTTTTCAAAACATAAATAACCAATCACATATGTTTAATTACTAATAATTCACTTGAAAAATATGGAAGTAGTGCCCCTTCAAATTTAGACCGCAAACTATATTATGCACCATTTTTTGCCTATCTAAAGTCTACACACTTGCAAAGTATTAAAAAGTCCAATATTGAGTACAGGGTTTTTAGGCTGATTACACCCATCGCAGTTATTTTATTCATTAACTTACAAATTCATTTTTTAATAATTGACTATTTTCTTCACAAAACATTTTTTATCATCCTAGTATAATCTTACATGTATATTTAAATTGATCATGTGCAAAGTTTAAAACATAAATCTAAATAGTTGTGGTTCATAGTTTGGGTCATCAAAATAGTCATCGTTAGTTATTTGAACAACTGAAGTTTTTTCAGTCTCGAGTTGATCAACTGATAAGGCCCGTAGACGCGAGTTCTCTCTGCTGAAATACGAAGCAATGTGTTGCCATGTGAAATATACTTCTGTCTGAAAGCGCAGGTCTCCATTTTGTTTTCTACTAAATGGCATCTCCTTCGCTAATTGCTTCGGGTCGATCCACACATTTTGTATTCCTTCGGCAAACTTTGTAATGAGAAAATCCAACGCATTCTCGTTGTATCGTTTGTAGCGTTTGTTTTGTCTTAGTGGCGTTAGTCCCCAACCTTTTGGCACTTCATTGGCTAAAATTGCGCTATTAATAATGAAATTACGCAAAATATACGTTGTAGTGTGTGTTTAGTCACACACTGCCAACTACGTTTAGTTGCTAAAACGATTCGTGATTTCAAACGTTTGTTACGTTTGAAATTACGTTGAAATTTTACGTTACGCTCTATTTTTCTCCATATTAATCGTTACATTTTTGACAAAGGCTTGACGGTCGAAAATTCAAAAAATCAGAAAACCAGCGGTGCCGCGAAAAGTCCTGGTATTTTTAACTACTATCATTTCAAGTTCATAATACTCATACTCGCGATGGGATCAATCTGGAGCTGAAAGCTTGGAGACATAAGACTATAGGGGAAGGCGTGTAAATCCCGAAAAAATTTTGGCTGTACAAAGAAGAAATGGCTGGTTTTGTGGTAACAGAATCTAAATATTACAATAATATCGAAATATTAGATGGGTATTTTTTTGGGTATTTTTCAAAAATAACATCCGTATGTACTGATTTTATTGTTATGTTTTATTAGATGGGTATTTTATTTTAAAAATTTGAGCATGTTCCAGGTTTTGAAACTTCAATTATTACTTTTGAGGTTTTTTGAGATTTCTTGAGGTTCTGTCAAACGTTAACACAAACCAAGTTTAACAATACATCAATCAAAAATAACATCCGTATGTACCTGATTTTATTGTTATGTTTTTTATTGCCTAAAATAATAATAATAACAAATAATTTCTATTTGAATGGACGCCATTGATGAATCAGAAGATGAACATTCTCGTAATGAATGAAGTGCCAAAAGGTTGGGGACTAACGCCACCAAGACGAAATAAACGATACAACGAGAATGCGTTGAATTTTCTCATAACAAGTTTGCCGAAGGAATACAAAATGTGTGGATCGACCCGAAGCAATTAGCGAAGGCGATGCCGTTTCGTAGAAAACAAAATGGAGACCTGCGCTTTCAGACAGAAGAATATCTTACATGGCAACACATTGCTTCGTATTTCAGCAGAGAGAACTCGCGTTTACGGGCTTTATCAATTGATCAACTCGAGAACGAAAAACTTCAGTTGCTCAAATAACTAACGATGACTATTTAGATGACCCAAACTATGAACCACCACATGACGAAATAAGGAACAGACTTCGTCATATAGATTTATGTAAAAAACTTTGCACATGATTAATTTAAATGTACATGTATGATTATACTAGAATGATTAAAAAATGTTTTGCGAAGGAAATGGTCAATTATTAAAAGTTGAATTTGTAAGTTAATGAATAAAATAACTGCAATGGGTGTAAGCAGCCGAAAAACCCTGTACTCAATATTGGAATTTTTAATACTTTGCACGTGTGTACACCTTAGACAGGTAAATAATTGTGCATAATATAGTTTGCCGCCTAAAACAAGTAATTGATCTGCAAGCAAACACAGCTGCAATTTGACATAGTTTGAAATTTGAAGGTGCGCTACTTCCATATTTTTAAGTAAATTGTAAGTAATTAAGCACAAGTGATTGCTTATTTATGTTTTCAAAAACACGGTAAATTGACAAGCAGGCCAATTGTAGCAACCGTACTTATACTTACAAATGCTTACTTTAAACTATGTGCTTAGACTTTAGATAGGCAAAAAAATGGTGCATAATATAGTTTGCGGTCTGAAACGGGTAATTGATCTGCAAGCAAAAATTTTTCACAGCTGCAATTTGACATAGTTTGAAATTTGAAGGGGCACTACTTCCATATTTTTCAAGTGAATTATTAGTATTTAAGCATATGTGATTGGTTACTTATGTTTTGAAAACACGGTAAATTTCTTCAAACTGTCAAGAAAGGAAGAGGGGATTCTTACCGAAAGAACGACAGCGTCATCATCAGAATGACCCAGGGGGATTCGAACCATCCATGTCTGGATCTGCAGACCAGCGCTATACCGTTGAGCTACTGGGCCGACATTAAGCTGTCGTAAATCCCTTTAAGTACACTAAGGGGCCTATCTTACTTCACAAAACTACTGAAGCTTGGCCGGCCTTTTCTCTGCGACAAGTCATATCTATGACCTGAAATTTTGCTAGAGCAAAACAGATTAGTGAATGCAGCGTTTTGCTAAAGTATTTGTTGAAACACGAACTAATACCTGACTTGATACAAAATTGTATTTGGTGCACAATAGTATCCAGGGCGGAAAGTGAACCGGGCGTGCCGATGACTGCACCAGTGGGTTGTTCCAGACAAAAACACAAGAAACTGCTTTTTTGCCAAACGGAACTGATAGCCCAGTGGGTGAACTGCATCGGTTCAAATAACTATTAAAAACGGTACGGTGAAAAATAAGAAAGTAAGATTGTAAAAGAAGCATGAAAACGACTTCTGAAAACGGCAAATTCTGAACGAAATTAAAATTTCTTATAAAGACTTTTTAAAAACAATCAATTTAAACAATTATGCACCTGACTGTCAAAATATTATCGTCAAAATATCGTCACTATCGTGACATCGTGACATTATCGTCAAAATAATTTACTATGTACAAATTTCTCTTCTTTTCTATGTTCGTCATGCTCCATTTAGCTGCCCTAAACTGGACCAAATAACGCTGTGATGTGGTGCCCATAAGTGCATCATTTTTCAAAGGACCACAGCGTATTCTACAGTACATAAACTTTGTTAGATTTTCCATTGTTAGATTTTCCATTCATTTTTTTTGAACTTGCCCACATTATTTATCGCAAAAATCCCATGAAAAACGATGCGGCATATCTATATTGATTGATTCTTCTTGGCGCATTGGCGCAGAATACGGCACCTGGTTCACATTTGGATCAGGGGTGGTGCACATTGGGGCAAAACATTAAAAAGTGGTTACCTCACGACAACGCTTCTTGAACTTTTTAGACTCTATTTTAAGTGTTGAAATTTAGATATTCAAATTCTACGGAGAATTTTTAGTCCATTATTGCAAAATTTTTAATCACATTACTGTGACTTTTTTAAATATTCATGCTTTTTTAAAAGTGGACACCGCTCTTGGCCGCTTGGACAACGGGAGTTTTGCAGTTCAAAAATATCATTGGAGCAGTGGACACAGTTTCTTTTATGAGCTCTGCTAAAACTAGGGTCAATTATAGTGCTCAGATGGCACTACCGTCCGGTGCCATTTTCACGACATTTCCTTCATTAAAGCAAGATTAAAGCAAACGTGACAGATATGTACACGTCTTGTTGTGCACTTTAGGACTGGTTCAGATTAGGCTGCTCCACCATATTAAAGTCACAGTATCAAGGGGTGTGTGTGAGTGGACGTTGTCAACAAATGTACTTATTGTACCAGAATTTTTAAGCTATTGCTTCAGTCCCCACGCATAAGTGCTGAACTCTGCTACTCCAAATTTAACTTTTCCAGTGTATGATGTCAGATGATGTTCAGATGATGTCCAGGTCAGCTGTGTAGTTTGTGTGGACGGGCGTGTCAGTGGGTTTAGGTATTTACGCAGGTAGCAACAGGTAGCGAAACCATATGCATGTCTGTCAAGTAGGAGAAAAATAACTTTGGTAATTTATTTAGCTAGAAAAAATTGGCTGGAAATAGATATTAGGATTGATAGTTTACTGGAAAACATGTTTATATGAAAACATACTGGCTTTTGAAAACTAAAGTGCCACTTATCGTCGTACAATATCCTCAGCACCAGAAGCACGGCACAACTCACAACAAAATCTATCGACAACTAAACTAACGTTAGGCTACTCGAAAATGTGCTTGCTTTCACTACATTGGACACCTATAATAGTAGTAGCTTTTACTTAGGGCCCGTTCATACTTCGTTCTTTTGCGCTTAGCACTGTAATGCTTAAACACTGCCGGTTTATACTTCGTGCTTTGTGTTTTGTGCTTTCAGAATTATGCTTTCCGGTTTATACTTCGTGCTTTAGTGCTTTAGTGCTTGTGCTTGTGCTTGAGTGCTTTCGTGGTTTATACTATGCTTTCGTTTTTTAGTACAATAGTGCTTCTTCAAAATAAGTACTATAATTTCATGCCAGAAAGCACACTGTGAAAAGCACTAAGCACAAACAAAAAAGCATGAGGCGAAAGCACAAATTTTGTCCTTGAATACCAAAGCACAAAAACTGCCCTAAAGCACAAGTGCTTCAGCACTAAAGTGCTAAGCACTAAAACACGAAGTATGAAGCGGGCCTTTGCTGTTTATCTACTGATTATCAGTGTACTTTGGCATGAATGCAAGTTTGAAACCGATGTATTCTGACAAAGTTTTCTTAAACACTGTTTTTAGGTTCGCGGCAAACATGCAGTTAGTACTATGGAGTTTTCTTCTTCTTTCTTTTGCGTTACATCAGAAGCATATGGTCGACAGCAGGCCAGAGATACGGAAATGGTGGTACGAGGAATTAACAAGAGAATTCCGGAATTCGTTTGAAAGTTTTGAAGATTTGGTAGTGAGCATGTGGCTTCCGGAATTGGCGCAGTTGTCAACCAAGAAGCATCTGCAGGATCCCGTGGAGTACGACAAACGGTGCCTCCAGAAGTTGCTCACTTCCATGACAAACCTAAATGCTCGACTTGTATATGAGCTGAAAGAAAATGAACAGCGAGAGGAGTCTAAGGGGACAAACTTAATTTACCTCATAAAAAAGGCAGAAAAAAGATTGGAATATTTGACTGATACCTGCCAGACAGCGAAGCAACAGCACCCAAAAAACGTCACCGAATGCGACCACTATGGCTTTTGCTACCCAAACTCCAGTAGCATCTGTCAACCGCTGAATGAAAAAGCGGCGACTAAGCAATATAATGAGAAAGAATGGAAAACACTGAAGGAGCGACGAGAGGACTACGAGGACTACAGCAATTACAACCAGTTGATGGCCAAGGTAGAAGACCACGGCATGACCGCCATGAAACTGGCTGGCCTAATGAAGCGGCTCCTGAACGACAGCCGGTTGCCCAACGGCCCCAAGAACGCCATCTATCCTCTGATCTACCCCCTGCTGGCGGACATCGCACAACAGCTCCAGCAAATGGAAAAGCTTGCCACCAACTACACGCTGGAACAAGAGCTGAAACAAAACAAAACAACTGCAGATAAGGATCCGTTCAAAGTGGAATTTACTATAATGCGCCCCACAGAGAAAAATGTTACGTTTTCCGATGTTCTGGAAGGCGATGCAAGGAAATACATCATTGCCGTTGAAAAACAGCTAAAGAAGTCCAGATTGGTTTGACTACGAACACCACGACAGAAAATTGACCAATACAAAAAAAAATTGCCTAAATTTAAAACTTTAAAATAATAATTTTAAATTTTTTATTTTTAATTGAGGGATCGTTTACGTAGTAAAAAGTACAAAAAATATCAGTAAGTTAACCAATAGCATTAAATAGCGCAAATAGCACCCTCACGTGCTATAAGCGCTATTTTCAAGCTATATGAAAAAATAGTGTTTATAGCACTTTGATGCGCTATCGTTTTGCTATGTGCGCTATTTTTCATAGTGTCGATTCTATACCCATTTCTTAGGTTTGGGGCTCACGCGCAGATTTTACGAACCGCGAATCCTCCAGAAACACTTGTTGCAGTTGGAGGGTCACCCACAGTTTGAGGCGGGTTTCCCATGTAGGTAGAGTAGTCTAGGTTTTACTAAAAAAATGATGTTAGTTTTTATCTTCACGCATATGAGTCCGTCGAATCACGCTTTTCATTAATTATATTCGAAATTGGCAAAGGTTGCGAATGAATCAGGGCTCTACACTCCGCCCTTGAGCTTTCAGAATAGCAGAAAAGCGGCCAGCCACTTAGTTTGCCAATAAAAGCTGCTTACACAGTCTTAATCTGATGACGTGTCGTATGAGTCGAATTATAATTTTATTTCTTAAAATTATAGTTAGCATCTGAAAGTTAGCATTCACTTTAATGTCAATTCATTATATATTTAAAATAGTTATTTTAACGGTTTACATATTTTCTAAAATAAAGTTTGCAAATTGTTAAAGTGAGGGATCGGATGATTTTTTGTACCTTTTGTATGACAGTTGTGACTCACTTTAAGATGCTCTGATTTTCTCCTGTCATAAAATTATGTTATTTTCTAGCAATAACATATTCAATTTACATTGGTCTTTTAGGCTTTCTATTTGGTCTTGGTGGAGGCTAGGTGACCTTATAGGGCCTTGTAGGTGTGTAAATGATTTTGTCTGTACGCTTCGGACCTTGCAAAGGCAGTTTCTGAGTGATTATGGGCCTCTTGTCCCGGCCTTCACTCATTGGAACGCATTCCACTTGGCCTAGGTTAATTTCGTCCATTAAACCTTTGGCTTTTGGCCGAAATTAAAAAGGCTCCGTGGTGTTAAACGTCGGGTGTTAAACGTCTACCGGCCAAAGATTATATTGCAACAACTGAAACTGAAAAATTTATCACCAGCCATAAATAAATTGAACTGGAAGCATAATTTACAATCGATCTCTAGCTCATTGGGAAGCCACTTTTAGTCTAATTGAGGCACGGCATCCTAAGAACGTATGTGATTTGTTTTAAAATAGCCGGCACCTTCTAGTTTTTGTGTAAATCCCAACTGACGGAATCTTGACTTAGACCACACAATTGAAGACCGTAAACCGCGGGGCTAATGGAATTAAATTTGAAGGCGAGGTTTTAAACGGCAAAATTGACCGTGCGCCTGCGCCCAGGTGGAATGCGGTCTAATGATTAAAGACTGGTTCAAATAGCTATATTATCGCTCGGTATCAGCTTTCGGAAGGTCCGGGGCACACACACGGAATCACGCAACGCAACTACAGTGCAAGGTTTTTCACCGCGCCTAGCCGCCGCAAAAGCTCAAAAGAAAGCCTAGAACAACAATAAAATTCGCATAGCAGCGAATCAGCAGCAAATCACATCCGTGCGCAACATAGAATGAAAAGTGCTTTCAATGCAGAGTGGGAAAAATTTCAATAACTGAAGAGCACACGCGGAAATATCTCATCCCAGTGTTGTCTACTAACTGAAATCGCTGTTCGCATAATTTTTTTGACTACGCCTTTTGACTGTGGGTTGACACTGTTGGTTTGTAGTTTTTCAACACTAAAATAGCAATATACTGTTTTCGAAAAATTTTAAACGAAATTTGTGCCGAGATCTATCATTGCGCGGAACCCTATAGGCGGATATCATCACGGTGGTTCATCTATAATTTTTCTTAAACCTGGTCTAAACCGGATGGACCCAGAACCGGAACCGGTTCCATATCTAGTCCAAACCTGTATATGTACCCCATCACCCGAAAAACGACTTAGAGTATATACACGTAATAGAATACAAAACAGTCAAATCCTACAGTTTTTCTTAATTCCGAGTTATAGAAAACCTGCCCTTCGGCTTTCAAATCATATGAAGTTTGAACTAATACAACAAATCGCACAGACAAACTCAGCACGTCTCATTCTTTACTTTCAAATGCATATGAAAGAATGCTAAAAATATGAAATCCAAAAGTGCAGAAGCCCGCAAAAAATTATAGATCTTTTGTTTTTTGAGTCAAAAATAGAACTTTTTTTGTTAGCACAAAGAGGTCACAGGCCGCAACAGCCACTTCGCGATTTTTTGTAATATTTACTACCAAAACGGGCGGTTTTATCAACTTTTCAAGATGAATAGGGTTGTATAAATCCGTGTGTACCTTCTTTTTTTGTTGTATAAATTAAACGAACGATGTGTTACACCCTAGTTTACACAAGAAACCATGGTAGCAATGTCATTGTAGTGTATGACAACAGTATTGACACCATTTTTATCCATTTATTTTTGCATACTAGTCATTTTAATTAAAAATACTATGATTTTGTTAATTTTGTCATCTAAAACCATGGGTTTGAAAAACCCTGGTTTTAAATTATTGGTGAAATGCAGTTTAACCATGGTTTTTCTAAACCAGGTTTAAACTATGGTTTAAACCACGTTTAAGGAATTTAGCTCAGTCAGCCCAGTTTTTTAAAACAGTACATTAGAAATTGCTCAATCTTAGAATAATTTCGTAACAAAATGTTCTGTCGAACAGATTTTTCTAAACCAGGTTTAATCTATAGTCGTGGTATAAAACATGGTTTTTAAAAACTTTTCACACGATGCAGTAGACAAGTGTACGTGTGCGCTCGCGCATGCGCCCGCTCGTGCGCACGCTCATGCGCCCGCTCACGCGCCAGCTCGTGCGTCCGCTTATACGCCCGCTGCTGGGTTTTCGCTCATGCTCCCTCGTGTGAATAGGCCTTTAGGTTTGGGGAAAAACTGCCACTACAACTCCGGCAATGTGTCCCTTAAGGTTCGATTGTTGGGATGATTAAATATACCCTCGGGCCTCAAAAGCGTCGTTGAGGATTGCTAACGGTGGCGGAATAATTTTCTGAAAAAATATGCAATCTATCAGGCTTAGGCTTAGTGCATTGTTAAGCTCAAAAATGAATACGTATATATTGAAACAACGTGCGAAACAACAAATTGACTGACACTGGCTTTGACACCAGAGTATAACTTAATTCAATTCTATCACAAATGTGTCACTTCGATGCATGGCAGTACAGGGCAATATGTGTGTGTGTGCAATCAATTGCGAGTATATATGTGCAGTAAGCGTAGGTTATAGTACGATGTAGTCTACACTCAATAATTTATACGCACTGGTACGTTAAGCGCCATATGCACGCGGGCTTCACGTGCCAATGCGGATGGCTGTTGAGTGCCCACGCAAAGTAACATACTTATGTTATAGCTGTCGTGAAATAAACAGTAGGATAAGTCAATAACTTGCACACCTGCAACAGTGCAATATTAAATTCTAGTGCACGCTGTGAAACTAGCAGCGTGCAGTTAGTGACGTTAGTTATTGCACTGTTTTTCAAGGCAAGTACATAAGATATAATAAGGATATGTTTTATTGTTCTGACTTGAATTCTATTTACTATTGTTTGGTACTTCTTATTTTCTTACGCATCAGTAAACTACAACTTTTGGCTAAAAGCAACACCTTTTCAGAAAACAAAAGGCTTATTATTTATTTTGTAAAGAATGCCAATATTTATGGTGAAAAAGTCTGCTTTTTCTTTTTAGTTCATGCCATTTGGTACAAAGTTTCTATCACAGTAAGTTGATTTATCAATTTTGCTCATAATATTTGTCGCCATTGAATAACATAATACCCATCCGGGGTCAGCTCAAAATCTGATAAATGTTAAGTTATCTGCATGAATTCTTTACATCAATACCTCATCAATGCAATACATCAATAGACTGTGTAGATCGGTGAACCACGTTGCTCTTGTAGTTCAGTCTAAAACTGGACGCAAAAAATGACCGTGCGCCCGACCTAACAAATGAATGAAGACTGTGACGTACCGCTCAGGTTCAAGCCCCACACTTGGAAAAAGCTGTTCAGTTTTTCTGAAGCTCCTTCTAGCTTCCCGTTGTGCCGAAAGTTATTCCAAACCCGTTAGGTTGTATGTTTAAGCTAAAAATCATCAAAAATTTTTACAAATGTGAAGAAAACAAGTCAACCTAACTCAAACATTGGGTACTAAAAAGCATCCGTAAATCATGGGAACTAGTTGCAAAGTCAAAACGGCACGCAGTAGCCACCTAATTCCTGTCAATCAGTCAACTCACCCCCGCTTTTGCTGCTGCGCCACAGCTTAGCAGCTCATTTAAAAAAAAGTCTGGGTATCAAAGTGCACAATACGTGCTCTTGATGCCCAATTTCTTTTAAAAGTCTCTGCGTGTCAGTTTATGTTATTATTGCAGTGCATCTCTTGCATTTCTATTCAGTATCAGTGTGTGTTATCAACGAACACACATTGATAATATGCAAATTAGATTTATTTTGCCACAGGTTTGGGAAGTGTATCATTTCACACATGGTTGTTGTTATTGCCTCATGTATGTATGTATATGTGAGTAAGAGAGAGCATACAATTAGCCCGATATCTGAAATCTCAGATTAAAAGTTCAACTCATTAGAAGAATTGGCAATAATCTCCCTTGAACACATTTACTCACCTCAAATGATTACGTTTACTTTCACTCTTGAGATTACACTTGAATAGCCTAATACATTTAACCAGTGAAATAATAGTCAGACTCAATGGGTGGATTTCACCACGTTGGTTTTTAAAAACCTTGGTTTTACGTACGTTTTTATATGATTTGCACATAAATTTATTACAAAATATCGCATGATTCGTTACGAATTTCGCAGATTTTATAAAACCATGGTTTTTTCTCAGTTGAAATTTCAGCAGAATAAAAACCTGCTATGCTGCAGGTTTGAATTTTTTACTGCGCAAAAACCATGGTTTTAGAAAATTTAAGAAATTCGTAACGAATCATGCGATATTTCGTAATGAAATTATGTGCAAATCATATGCACACGTACGTAAAACCATGGTTTTTAAAAACCACCGTGGGGAAATCCACCCAATGAACTTGAAATGCAGTTTTCCAAATTGCCATGCATCAATACATTGGTGCAAAAATGTCAAACAATGCCAATCAATACATCGATGTGTATTGTCTCATTGGTGAGTAAAAAGGATCACATTGCATAGGAACAGCATTATCATCGACAACGCGATTTTTAGGCAATCTGCAGGCAACGCATGTTGCTTGGAAGTTGCTTGCAAAAATACATTGACATAAGGCAATTTTTAAGCAATCAAATTTGGGCTCGCCTAAAGTTCGAACTGGCGATTGTTTTAATACTGCGTTTATACTATAATCAGATTTTCAGACTCCTACGTTATTTTGGGTAGGTCGAATTTCTAGTGTAAATTGACACTAGAGGGGTAAGTACCTTTTAGCTCTATCATATATCATACAAATTTACTGAACGCGAATTGGTAAATGCTCTGAAAATGTCGTAGAATGCAAAACATCCAGCTCCAGGGTGGAATCAAACCAACAACATTCATTAATTAACTAGAGGCTCTGTTGATGCACGCAGCACTACTAACTGAGCGAACCGGGTTGATATGCAAGTTTCAAAATTGCACATAATATACTTAGATCCATCACACCTAATGAAACAAAACAAATTTTTATTTTAATTTTTTTAAACGAAACAAACGTCAGATGATGATTAATACAGCAGATGATCAAAAATGGTATTTAGGCGTATAGTCAGATGGGGTAAGAAATAAGTAATATGAGTACAAGTTTTTTTTTGCTTTCGTGGTTTAAGTTTCTCAGGAAAAATTTTTCCAACAATACCTCGCGGAGTTGCTCTACAAAACCACATATTAAACTTTTTTTTGCACTACTAATTTTATGTAAATCAAACAATAAACGTATTTTTTAACCCCGTTTTGAGGGAAAAGAATACGGGTCAATTCTGACCCATTCAAGAAACTCAGACCAAAATTCTTCAACCGTTATGAAACTCAACTCAGACGTACTCAATTTTTTTAATTAAACTTGCACATAAAAGAAAATGCTACTGAATTTGAAGCCTCAATAACACCACAACTACTTTTTACACTACACTCTTTTTCAATTTTTTTTTCAAAAAAAGTTCCGTTTACGTATTATTTTTTGCGGTAAACTGAATCGTTTGACGTAAACATTGTACCGCGAAACGCCAAAATTTGTGACGACGCCCTACTTGTTTGTTTTTGCATACTTAAATATAGTCTTAAATTAGTTAAAATTCATTTTATTGTTGTCAATATTCAAATAGTGTTGTACCACAAATTGTTCATAGATTTTGTATTTCAAAGAGTGAATAACCAATATTATCATTAGTTTAGCAAGTTAGGTATATGTGCGTCTGTGTGTGTATTTATGTAGCTGAGTCCATCATTTGAACACGCTTGTGTAGCTGGAGCCGCTCTGTTAGCAGTCGGCGGTCGTAGTACACTTGGAGGCCGTAGCACCTTCATGTGCTCACTTTTTTAAGCAAATGAAGTTGTTTTGTTTTAAAAACACAACATGAAGGCAAAAAGTATCCGTATTTTTCCCCACATGTCGACCAAAAATGGGGAGAAAAAAAATATTGGTTCCGTAGGCGCCAACCAGTACCAATAGAGAAGAACTATTCACAGTTTGAAAGAAGGGTAGTTGACTATGCCACATGAAAACAGCTAGTGTCAGAAAACAGCTAGACCACGCGACAACAGAAACTTGTGAAAATTTTGTTGGCCCTTGTAAAATGAGCCAAATTTTGGGTGCATGATTTTGTCAGCTTCATTATTTAAGCTAAAGACAGGTCATGACTAGGTAATACATTTAAGTAATGTAGAACTAGTAGTGCTTCTTTTATATGTATTCAACAGGCATATACCTGTTGGGGTTTTTCTTGGAGGGGGTGCATTTTTTACCCCATGTTTTCGATCGCATTTTTTACCCCCTGACTATACATGTGTCGTGAAACATAATTCGACATAAATTTTCTTTCTATTCTCTGATATCAATATATCAAAAAGTATGTTTATCCGATGTCAACATTCATATACACTTCTGTTTGTTTGTGACCTTCACAATTTCTCAACCAAAGTCGAAACTTAGCTTAAGGAGCGTTAACAAAAGTCTTACCTCGTGGTCTCAGTGGTACAGTGGTTAGTGCTCATGACTTTAAAGTGACTGCTCATAACTTAAATCGAAGAAACCGAGTTCGAATCTCGGCGAGACCAGTTTTTTAAATGCAATGTTATTTTTTATTCAATTTTTTGAAATAAGCTTTTGACCGCGAAAATCTAATCTCAATTTTTTTAAGGCATGCTTCGAGCTACTCAGCAGTAAATGTGAGCAGCACAATAGACTTGGAAATCGTTTATACAAAAATAGGCCGGAATCCTCGGGAAAACACAAACCCAAAAACCACAAACACCAAAAAAATCAAAAAAAAAAAAAAAATTGTATAGGGTAAAACGGGGTAATATGGGCATAGTTTTTAGCTGACTATGACCGCATTACCCTACTTGATGTAATAACTTATGCCAGTGCAAAGGGTAAAATATGCTTTGAACACAGATTATAAAGCCATGTCCCGTGATATACCACACGAAATTTCAAGTGGATTGGTTAACATTAAAGTTCGCAGCTTACATTTGAAGTTGCAGACATAAATTTGGCAAAAATAGGGTAATGCGGTCACTGATGTCGGCTATTATGGTCAAAAATAGGGTATTATGGTCAACGAGCAAATCAGTGCAGAAATGAGCATAGCCTATCGCTTATGGATAAAAATCAAACTTTTAGACGCTTTTATTAAAATAAACACAAAAACGATTGGTAAAAGACCATTAAAAGTAAAAACAGTTAGTAAATACGCAAGAAATCTACATGACAAAATTATTGTGTTTAGCTTTCAGTTTTTAGCATACACCTGTGAAATTACAGTTTTATATATTGACATGATTTAGTTTTTAAGTTTATTTTTCTGCAATTTGCATTATTACTCATGGTCAGGCAGCTTACTGTACCTGTTCACAACTACTAGGCGTCTGCAACAGGCAAGTAGGTATCAGAGATGAAACCGGGTCACCGGGTCACCGGGTCAGTTCGGGTAACTATTTGGACCGGGTCACCGGGTCACATACCTTGACCCGGTTTTATCGCAAAACAAAATTTTAGCTTCTTTTTGATCGTCTATGGAGCTGACTTTAGTTAAAACCAAAATTTAATTGTTTAACAGAGTGAATGCCACATCAAAAGTTTAGTAAAATAAACTTACTAATTGGTTTCGGTGCTGTATCTTTAACTTTTAAAGCAGAATCAAACGTGAAGCCGCTAGCTCAAACGGTAAAGCGTCTAGCTGACGAGCGAAAGTTTGGTGGTACTAGTCCACGCTGATATGTAGCAGTTCTTTTGTTTACCGTGTGCAACCAGACACAACTAGACTCCTAACTCTTGTATGCAATCGAGGTATATATTCCAGCATTATTCAACACAGGAATTTTATCTGCCCGAAATAGCGTGGAAAATTGAGAAAAATATTATTATAATACTACGCGACGCCTACGGGAACCCCATAAAAATAAAATCGGAGGTAAGCTCACAGAATTATCTTATACAATAATAGAATTATGTTAGAACATTAGTCTGTGTTAATTAATTACATTAAAATTATCACAGACGTTTTGTGAGTTTATATTTAAAAACGAGCAAACACTAGCTTATGCTTCGCATTAGACCGGGTCACCGGGTCACCGGGTCAGAGGGTCTACCGGGTCACAGGGTCACCGGGTCAGAAAAATGTGACCCGGTTTCATCTCTGGTAGGTATGCAAAAAATACCAAAATTGGCCTAATTGGCCTAAATACTCTGGCCGAAATTGTTGCAGCCTGAGACAAAAAGAAACACGCGATATCATTACGACAAGAACTAATTGCAACCATCAAGAGTACAGTAAGTAGTCGCAGAAATCACGCCACCTGTTTTATCTCAGGGTTCAGCATTTTTTGGTCAGACTTTAGTGTATTGACAAAAGCTAAAATCACAGTCATGACATCACACACCTTTTTTACAAAATAGGGTAATTCTTTATGCAAAATAAATTTATTTAAGTTTATTGGAAGTAACATTAACTAGTCAAATGGCTGGTTGCCTACGTAGGCATAGGAGTAGAGGACCCCTTATTCTAGGCAGTGGACCATTTGTCTATTTGTGTTCAAGATCTCAAATTACCCCTAGAAACATCAAATCTCAGTTTCAAAAATTGGACCCCCAAGGATCCCCTCATTTTTGAGGGTCACGTTGTAACGTAGCAGTGGTCAGCGCAGTGGGCGGGTCTTGCAATTTGCAATGACAGCTGCGTTGAAAAGTGTAGTTGGAATTTCTACTTCGGTTTATAAAGCCTGTTAGAAAAGTTAGTCGCTGGCCAGGATGGTGTAGTGGTCTGCACGTCTGCCATATTCCGGATTGTAGCAGAAGGCACAGATTCGACTCCTGTCCTCTTCTTTTCAGAAAATGTAGGGGGGCGAAACCACCCTCCACCTTTCAACGTGATTCGGCCCCCCGTGGGATCACGGAGTCACCAATGTAGGGAGCACAAGCACTGAAGGGAGGACCCTTCCACCAAAGTTTGTTTAAACGTTTGAACGTTTAAACGCTTACATGTTTTAAACGCTTTATACGCGTTTAAACGCTCACTTGTTTAACCGTTTAAACGCGTTTTCTCATCTGTAAACGCGAGAGATTAAACGTTTACTGATTTTTGTAAACGTGCCTAGCGTTGACCCCTCTTTTTAAAGCGCTTTGTCTCAACCAATCGAATTGTGAAATTCCGAAATGGCCGCGACCCCCATAACAAAAGTTATGGGAATTTTAAAGTTTGCAGACCATAAAACCCTTATTATGATTAAATCGTAATTACTAAATTACGAAATGTGTTCTTTTTCCTCATGTTGTTAAAGGCGCCATAACTGGCCTTTGAAAACACGGACAGATACACCAACAACATCATTGAAATGCTGGCGTGAAGGGCTTTCAAAAGAGGGGTCATATGACTATATGGCACTTCAAATTATCCCGAAATAATTGCAGGTTACGCTCACGTGACACGGTCATGTGCGCCTTTATTTGAAAGGCCTTCTCAAGTCTAGACGAATGATGTTAGTGTCATGTTTGCACATCATTCGTCGCGTACGCGAGAGGCCTTTTAACCCATTGTGACTAACTATAATCAAATCATGTTAGATCAAAGCTTTTTACAATTAAATTTTAACCGGATTTTATAAAAAAGCAAAATATTTACCATTCAAATGCTCTGAAACTTAAGTCTGTTGTCGAACTAGTCTAAACTAGACGCACTAGTCTTGTAATATTAATAATAACAGACATGACAGATACAGTCCCGGCGAGAAATAGTGTCCCTTCGTCTTCGCGAAGGCGAAGATGTGAAGGCCATTCGCGAATTCGCGAACATTAAATTAGCACGAAGGCAAGCTGTAAAATATTTGTGCCAAGCTAGTGTGCCAAGGTCCAGTCTGGCTACACAGGCGTGAAATACGTACGCTACGCGCAGTTATGCCTATGTGCATAAGCAGGCTGACCCCTTGGCCTGCGAAGGAATGTGCAAAGAGGACATTAATTACGAACGGGAAATATTCGCGAAGCCGCGAAGAAAAGGTCTTTGCTTTTGCGAAAATAGGTACCCTAGTGATGGCCGGGACTGTATAATAGGGGTGCCTTTGCTTCGCAATTGGTCGGCAGCCCAACAAACAATTTTGCCGAAAAATGCCGAAAACCTTTCTAAACATTAAACAAATGTGAGCGGCAGGTTAAACATCTTTCGAAGAGATGTTTCTTCCAACTGATGTCTATTCTACCAATTCTGCACTGAAAATTATTACTGTAGGTTCAGACTGCACTGTTACTGTGGCCATAAATCTAAACTCAACGAATTTTGAATGAAACTGCAGCTTTTTTTAGTAATGTAACCGTAATATAACTAGCAAGCAAGGCGATTTATATGATTGACCGTATTACCCTTCATTGACCATAATACCCGACGTCATTGACCATAATTGCCTATCTGTGACCATATTACCCCACAAATTTCACTGCATAATTTCTACCTAAAACTTTGAATCAAAGTAGAAAATTTTCCAAGGAATAAATAGAGCATAAACTGAGAATTCTTCTGGTATAAAAATCATAGCAATTGGTCAACCATAAGAGTTTATTCAAGTTCGCAAACCTTAACCAAATATCACAATGGCTTATGCGCAAAACAGCCAAAACCCAGTTTGCGAAATTCAATTGAAGACTTGTCAGGCTGCAGAGAACGTCATGTGACGAAATTTAGCCAATAGATTGTCCATATATTCAGAGCTTATTTTTGAGAGAAAGAGCTCCGAACAGCCATTGGATCAGTTTATCCATGACTTTAAAGTTAACCCTGACCATATTACCCTATTTGACCATATTACCCCGTTTTACCCTCAAAAAAAATTAACATTAGCAAAAAAAGCAACCAAGCACAAAAAAAAAAAAAAAAAAAAAAAAAAAAATAACCCAAAAAAACCCTTTCCCCCACCCCCATTTCAGGTGCGCCACCTTAAATGTATGCCATGCATTGAAACTTAACCTTTGATTTTGTTTTCAAAACAAGCGGCTAAAAACTGGTACTTTCTAAAATATTAGGATTTTTCACCAAAAGTTTGCGCCACAGCTCTGAATCATACGATTACCTGTTAAGCTGAAAGTTGGTACGGTTTTTGACACATCTACAATAACCAGGAATCACCCCAACTAATATAACTTATATATATATATATTTTTTAATAACCAGTAAATTTACTGAGAAAATAGCTCAAAAACAAGCACACCGAAACTGTGACACATTTTAAAGCCCTCTAAAAACGTCCACTTGTGAAATTTGGAAAAATGGAGACACATGCCTAGGGATGTTGATCTTTTCAGTACAGTAGCAAAAAATTCTGCTTCATTAGTTCATTTGTAACTTGAGTTGTGTGGGCGCAGCAAGTTCTCCGTTTAAATAAACGGAAGTTGCTAGCTCCGTCGAAAAGTTCTCCGTTTTAAAAACGGAGAACATTTAAACGGAGAATTGTTGCATTATAGAACGTTTCAATCGGGGAACATTCTAAATGAAGAACATTTTTCACTGAAAAATCTATTTAAACGGGGAACTCGAGTTCTCCGTTTAATTAAACGGAGAACATTTAAACGGAAAACTAAAACGTAGAGCTTCGAAAAACTGCAATCGAAATTAGATAAGTTATCCGTTTAAATTTGAATCGTAGGTTTCCAAAAATCAAAAAAAATTTAAACATAGAACTTAAACGGAGAACATTTTGAAATAAATGTGTGCAATCATATAGGTTCGTCGATTAAATAAACGGAGAACTCGAGTTCTCCGTTTAAATAAACGGAGAACATTTAAACGGAAAGCTTTAAACGGAGAACATTTAAATGGAGAACTTAAACGGATAATTTTTAAACGGAGAACTTAAACGGAGAACATTTTTTTCGAAAAATTGGGCCCAAAAGAGCTTGTCATGCTAAATGCTGAAGTTGGTTGGCTTAGCATTTATTAGAAAATCGAACCGTCACCGTTGGAAGCCGCGATTGGTCAAAAAATAGAATTTGCTGAATCTGTGTCTATTTGTTAGTATTGGTGGGCCTACATACGTGCCAAAATATTATGAAATTTGGGCCATTAAATTTTTGTTGTCGTTTAAAAGGTTTCAGCATTTCAACGTTTTCGGCTGGTTGAGACGAAGCTCTAATTTTGGTTTCACCTCCTCACTTACCTGGCGTAACGGAATGATTAACATACAAAAAGACGGCTATATATTGCGCAAGAGATGGTCAACTTATTATGTCTGTAGGTTCAGTTCTGATTCTAATACAAGTCTTAAAATCGCGACGGTGAACACCTTAGACAGTCGATTTTGGAGTAAAAAACATTCAAAAATTTAATATAACATTTGGGGCGGCCGCAAATTTTTATCACATATAGGCCATTAGCATTGCCAGTATTATGACAAATTTTGTGGAAAAAAACTCCTCTATCAGTTACACAAGTTTAACGACAAAATTTGTTAGTACAAATTCATTTTTTAAATATGGATTTATTTTTGAGTTGTATACTAAAACTTAGTTTTCTGGCAGAACTTGAACGTGTTAAAACAATAATTAGTTTTATTCTCTATAAAAATTATGTGTCTGTTATGGATATTTTTGTTCCTGGTTAGGTCAGTGCGTTATAAGTTAAAATATAATATATTATGACCAGGTTCAACAAAAACATACCGCTTAAAAACAGTCAAACTTAATTGACTGGTGCCGTCTTTAGCAATAATATTCAACGTATGCTTAACTAAATTATTTTAGAAAAATGACCAAAAATAATTATTACCTGTATGCGTTATAATAGTTTTAGTATACAAGCCTTTTTTCATACACAAATTCAGGTTTTAACTTGATGATAGTTATGTTTATGTTCTTTTTTTGCAGTTGCAATATCTAACAAGACTATGCATGATTACACAAATGATTCTTTTTTGATGTCGTGTCTAAGCTCAGGTGTATAAAATATTATATCGAATTTGTTAATTTTGACAAACATTTGGATACGTGTAGGCATGAATTTGTACCGGAGCAATTCTGGCTAAAAGACTCAGCTAACAAATTATATACTCCGCCATAGACCCCATTCTTGCCGAAGCGTTACATGATACATCCGTACTTCTGGAATTAGCTGTAACCAACTAGAAGACAAATGGCGCACGTCTTAGCGGCGTACGTCTATTCGATAAAACACAGCTGAATTTTTCACTACAGCGTTTTGACGAAGCTAAGCAGCACAGTGACGTTTTGATTGTAAAGCTAATGCACTGTACCGGTGAAAAACTTTTGCACCAAGATAATATTTGAAGTAACAACAAATTAACAGTTTGTCTCACAAGAAGCAGTTCGAAGTAGATGAAGGGCTACTGCCAGTTTTGAACAAAAAGTGACTAATTCAGATGAGTCCATCGACAATGAAAGCTTTTCAGAAGATAGTAGTACTATTGTTGATACAAAGTTTTAATTTTTTTCAACTGCAATTCTAAGTCTGCCACAAAAATTTGATAACGTGCTAGATGCAATTTCAATCACTGTTAGCAAGTTGTATAGAAAAGAAAGCGTCCTGACAATTCAAAACTAAAAATGCAGGCCAATTACTACAGCTTGATCAATAAATAATGAATTTAAATCTCTCCAAAGCTATATAATTTCCACTAGCATCTACATATTGGGTAACGAACGCGTGTGAGCGAAATCGAAATAGCACTTTTTGTGCTATGGCGCTTTTTTTATGCTCTATATGCGCTATATGCGCTATAAGCGCTAAAAGCGCTATGAAATTTGCTATATGCGCTATTTGCGCTATAGCGCTTTTTGGGGGTGCTATATGCGCTATTTGCGCTATATGCGCTATCGAAGGTGCTATATGCGCTATTTGCGCTATAGCGCTTTTTGGGGGTGCTATATGCGCTATTTGCTCTATATGCGTTATCGAAGGTGCTATATGCGCTATTTGCTATAGCGCTTTTTGGGGGTGCTATATGCGCTATTTGCGCTATATGCGCTATCGAAGGTGTATATGCGCTATGTGCGCTATAGCGCTTTTTGGGGGTGCTATATGCGCTATTTGCGCTATATGCGCTATCGAAGGTGCTATATGCGCTATTTGCGCTATAGCGCTTTTTGGGGGTGCTATATGCGCTATTTGCGCTATAGCGCTTTTCGGGGGTGCTATATGCGCTATTTGCGCTATATGCGCTATCGAAGGTGATATATGCGCTATTTGCGCTATAGCGCTTTTTGGGAGTGCTACATGCGCTACTTGCGCTATAAGCGCTATCGACGGTGCTATATGTGCTATTTTTTTAGATATGGATGAAACTTCAACAAAAAAATGGCCAGGGGGATTTGAACCACCCATTGCTAGATTGCTAGCTTAACGCTCTACCGACTGAGCTACGCTGGCCTATTGGTGTTTGTGTTAATTTCCCTTTAAATATTGATGCTGATCTTGGATAGCGCTTATAGCACCTGAGGGTGCTAGTTGCGCTATTTAGGCGCTTTTTTGTGCTTTTGGCTAACTTATTGAAAAGTTTTGTACTTTTTAGCACGTATACGATCCCTCAATAAACAAAAAGAATTTTAAAAGTATTTTAAAACTTTTGTTTGTGTTCTGGACGTCGATATAAAAAATAGTGCATAAATAGCGCATATAGCACAACCATACATGTAACAGCACCGAAATTTTGGGTACCCCTCCCCCCCCTTGGTTGGACCACCCTCCCCTGCGTCAACTCATTTATGACCCCCTACCTCCATAAAATGACGCAATTTTTACCTTTTTTAACCAAAAAGACTGATTTTGACAATTTTTGGCGAAAAAATTGGTAAAACTCGCTTAAAATTTACGAAAAATGTTCATGTTTTCTAATTTTGACCAAAATTTTACTCCCGCGGGTACCCTCCCCCCTCTTCCCCCCCTGGCGGGACCCCCCTCCCTCCCCCGTGACCGAATTTTGGGGGGGAGGGGTCTTCCCCCCCATCCCCCCCAACTACATGTATGAGCACAACGATAGCGCATCAAAGTGCTATAGGCGCTATTTTTTTCATAGGCTTAAAAATAGCGCTTATAGCACCTGAGGGTGCTATTTGCGCTATTTAGGCGCAATTTTGTGCTATTGCTTATTGAAAACTTGTATTTTTTAGTAAGTATACGGTCCCTCAATAAATTAGAATAATTTTAAAATTATTTTTAAATTTTTGTTTGTGTTCTAGTCACCGATATAAAAAAATAGCGCATATAGCACGCTTACACGCGGCATCTACCACATATTGGAATTTTCAAAGATATGTATATTTTCAGATCCAGTAGCATCTAATTTTTAAAATAAAACTATAAAAAACGTTTTACTGTAAGATGGTTTGCTTAATCCTAAGGATCTGAATAATGAAACACTGGTGGATAAGTTTCTCTCCTGATTAAGGAGCAAGAAAAATATGAATATGTATGGCCATTGAATGTATACATTCCATGACTTGACCATTGAGTGTATACATTCAATTATTGTACATGTTCAATGCAACATATATATTCAATCATGTAATCAACAACACTGTATATATATATATATATATATATATATATATATATATATATATATATATATATATATATATATATATATATATATATATATATATATATATATATATATATATATATATATATATATATATATATATATATATATATATATATAACCGACGTCTTCGGATTCAAGGGTTGATGAAAAAGTCCCTGTTTCTTTCAGGTTTGTAGAAAACATGAAGTTGACATGGTGTTTTCTTCTTTATTGGTTTGCGCTGAGTAACAAGTTAGTCTCAGGCAGCCGGTGGTCGACACATAACATAACCAAATTGTGGCAGGACCAATTAACTACAGAATTCCGGAAATCGTTTGAAAGTTTCGAAGATTTGCTGCAGAGCATGCAGTTGAAGGAATATGCGCAGAACGTGAGCAAAGCAGTGGAGCCTGGGACTTTGCTGAAAGCCGTTCAGTACGACAAGCGTTGCCTGCACGAAATGCTCACTTCCATAAAAACCGTAACAGCCCGTATCACTTATGGTGTAATGGGAGCACTGCGCTTACAGTTTACTACTAAGAAAATGATTGAATCACAGAACGAACTTGCTGAACAAACAATTTGGCGTCCCTTAATTAACGCCTGCGAGGAACAGAAGAAACAACATCCCGAAAGCGTCACAGAATGCAACAATTATGGTTTTTGCCACCCACTCTCCAGCGATATCTGCATGAAACTGAACACAGTTGCAGTCTCGAAGCAGCACTTGCTTACAGAACTGTTCATGTATAAGTTTGCTCAACGACAGTACCAGATCTATGAGACTTACAACCAGTTTGTTCACAAGATCAAGCACGCCGGCTGGACCGTGGTGAACCTGGCGCAACAGCTGCAGCAGTTCCTGCCAAACAGCGTCAACGCGCACTTTCCTGTCATCTACCCCCTGCTGGCCGAGATTGCAGAGCAGTTCCAGAGTATGAATAAGCTTGCGAAAAATTACATGCGTGAACACCACTCAATGGCCATCGATGGTGCTTACAAAAACGACACTCTTGTTTTCCTGCTCCCCTCAGATCGACATCTCACGCTTCCAGGCATGAGCCGCAGTGTACGGAAATATATCCGCGCCGTGGAGAGAGTGCTCAAGAAGAAAAGTTTGGCGTGAGTGCTAATGTCACAACTAAAAGTTGATCAAGTCATGAAGACATGCACTTTGCCACAACATTGAGTAATTGTCACATGAGTAATAAAATTCACAGTATTTTAAATCCATAAATCGTAAGGCTTAAGTTTACGGCATTGATGTGAGCAATAGTGTTGTTTAGTATAGAAATTTAGTTTAGATTCAGTTATAATATTGAGCCCCTAAAATAGTTTAGTTTTGATACAGTTAAACAGCTGATATTTAGTTTAGTTTTACATCAGTTGTAGTATAGGCTTTTCGCCGGAGTTTTGTTATTGTATATTTTTATTATGAAGTTTTAGTATAAAGGGGTTTCGACGGCGAACATTTTTTTATTATAGTATTGCATGCTGTTCAACATTCGGCTTACTTTTTCACGATTATAGTGGTATAAAGTTATTAAACGTTCCATTCCAAAACATTTGCACTAAACGGACTAAATTTGTAGGCTAATTTGTTTTTGTAGGCTATGGTTTAGGAATGAAATCGCAAAGTTCTTAAATCAGTAGTTGACCCAGACTCGTGCGCAACTTTTTTAGGCGGTCTCGAAAAAGATCGAAAGTTTCAGAGCGGTCCAAACGGTCAAACTGTCGAAATCAACCCCAAATATATACAGTTGAGAAAAATTTTTGAACAAACAACATTTTTAAACAAACTAACAACAACAATTTCCTTTGAAATGGGTTGATCAGGATGTATTCTAGGGCGTTGGATAAAAATCCGGCTTTAGTTTTTTGTATAAGCAAGACGCGTGAGCCGAGAGAGAAAGATTTGTGCAAAAAACGGGAAAAATTTGACTCCAAAATTTGGAAACTTTAGTCTGATCCAATTTCGTCAATTTTATGATTTGAGGGTCAAGGTTTCGTTCACACCTTCTCCAGGAGTTTTACTTACTAGTATAATAGAGAAAAACCGGGAGAGATAACAGTTAAAAGTTCAAAAACGGTGGTCTCAAAAATTACTATACACGTCAACATCACCATATTTATTTATTATCTGTTTACAAAAAATTGTAAAACTTCTGCAGGAGTTAGATACTTTTTTGCGCTGAAACATGTGAAATTTACATGTTTCGTGCTTTTCCATCACTCTACGCTGTTTAAGCATTTCTGCCATGCTTGTTTGGTGTTTTTTTATTACTAACCTTTTTGCAACATTATTGTTTTATTGTGTCGCACGCCGCAGCTCATAAAAAATCAACCATGATTTAAAATTTTGGATTTCTGACAGTTTATGCGTAAAAATTTGCATTTTTTTCACCATAACTGTCATATTGGTCAATTTTTTTCCGTTTCAAACTGTAGAGTTGCAAAAAATTACAATACTCATGTATAATCATGAGTATTTACTAGCAGTTTACAAAAAATTGTAAACTTTCTGCAGGAGTTAGATACTTTTTTCTGCGCTGAAACTTATGAAATTTATAAGTTTTGTGCTTTTCCATGACTCTACGCTGTTTAAGTATTTCTGCCACGCTTGGTTGTAGTTTGGTTTTAATACTAACCTTTTTGCAACATTTTTTAATTTATCGCACGCCACAACTCATAAAAAACCAGCCATAATCTAAAATTTTTGATTTCCGAAAGTTTAGGCGTAAAAATTAGCAATTTTTTTACCATAACTGTCATATTGGTCAATTTTTCTATTCAAAATTGTAAAACCTCAAAGACCACTTTGGGAAAGGTGCAAGATGTTGTATCCAATACAAACTATGGCACCGAAATGGAACGAAAGGAAAACATGTACAGAATGAGCCATGCACTTTCAGATATTCAAAAGTGGAAAGCTCACATTGTCAGAAATGAACATCAAGACAAGACCAAAAACGACATTTTACAAAACTGGTAATCAATTTTTTTCTTAACAAACTAATTTTTTCTTAATCAAGTTTTCTTAACTACGGACTGGGCCATAAAATGGTTACCGGCGGCAGGACGAGAAAAACAAAAATCATAGGACGCAAAATCTGGAATTTCGTGGCATATTGTTGTTGCTGTTAAAAATTACAATCCAGAACATGCACGTTGCGGAGACTGGTCTAATCGTAAAGGCGGCTTCTACTCAGACTTAAATTCATGTACTAGATCGAGACCAACCACAAGACAGCACCGCTGTTAAAAGTATACTTCGTCATGCATAAGTGCAAATTAAAACAGAGCTGCGATTTGTAGAAAAAGCATACGTAAGAAGTGACAATGCGGGTTGCTATTATAGCGCTCCAATACTATCGTCTGTTTTTCACCTATGCTGGGACACATCAATAGTTTGGTGGACTTTCAGCGAGGTCCAATCAGGAAAGGGTGTAAGTGACCGAGCCGCCGCATACGTTAAGCGTCATGTTCGAATAATTGTTGATAAAAACAACCGATCAACCACGGCGGAAGAGTTTGTCAAAGCAGCATCATTATATGACGGCATTCAAGGGACTACAATTTACCGTGGTTTTGTCAACATAGATCATCGACCAGAAAGGCCCGCAAGGATACCAGGAATAACTAGCTATTTTGACTTTGTTTTCAAATATGTTCGGATGCGAGATGGCACTGATTTTCTTTTATTCGCTTGGCAACATTCTGAAATCGGAAAAGGTTTGGAAATTTCAAAAAAATTTCTGAACAGTGTCGGGCAAAATTTAACATTTTTTAGGCCCCACAAGTATCTTATCATAAAAAAATATTGATTCTGATAAAGACGCCAAACAATCTGAGTTGCATGAAACTGTACGGCAATTTGGACAAGGCATCTCAGGTGCTATGTTTTCGTGCCCAGAAGAAGGTTGTATCAAAGAATTTAAAACATACAGTAATCTTGAGCGGCATCTTGAAGTTGGACGACATACTTAAGCCAGACGCATTTTCCTTCAAGATTTGGCAATTGCAATAAATTCAAATAATTTGGAAAAATTAAGTTCCCGTTCTTGCATGCCACAAATAGAGGTAATTTTATTCCAAATAGGTGCTTTCCTGTATTTACTTGAACTCACAAAATGCAAATATTTCCAATTATTGTAGGTCAGTCACTTTTGTAGTGTAATTCAAGTTAGTAATTGCCTTTATGCTTCTAATGCATAGAAATAGAATATTCATTATGACTAATAAATATAGACTAAATAGAATAAATATCAAGACTAAAGTGTATATTAAAAATGAGCTACTTCAGACTCACACAGAGCAGTTAGCTGTTTATAGATAAGAGTTAAATAGATAGATATTAAAAATTTAATAAAAATTTTACGTTCCATATTTGGCAGTATTATATAATACACTGTTAAAAATTTTATATTAATATTGCAGTCGTTTGACCGCAGACAGTAAAAAGAAAGATCAAAGGATGACTGCTGACTCCCATACTTACGTTTCACATACAGACTATTTATTAAAGACAGAACGATGCTATGACAGACCCCTGAAGGTGAAGTTCACCGCCGTTTGACTAACAGAGATTGGCACAAAACATGTATTAAACGAAAGTGTAACTGAAAGTTATATATTTTTTGAATGTATATATGTGTCAGTATGAGTTGTGGCTTGTGCCAAATAACGAAATATTGTTGCAAAAAGGTTAGTATTAAAAACAAACACCAACCAAGCGTGGTAGAAATACTTAAACAGCGTAGAGTGCTGAAAAAGCACGAAATTTATAAATTTCACACGTTTCAGTGCAGAAAAAAAGTATCTAACTCCTGCAGAAATTTTACAATTTTTTGTAAACTGCTAGTAAATACTCATGATTATACATGAGTATTGTAATTTTTTGCAACTCTACAGTTTGAAACGGAAAAAAATTGACCAATATGACAGTTATGGTGAAAAAAATGCAAATTTTTACGCATAAACTGTCAGAAATCCAAAATTTTAAATCATGGCTGATTTTTTATGAGCGTTCGACATAATGTTGCAAAAAGGTTAGTAATAAAATCAAACACCAAACAAGCGTGGCAGAAATACTTAAATGGCGTAGAGTGATGAAAAAGGACGAAATATTTAAATTTCACATGTTTCAGTGCAAAAAAGTATCTAACTCCTGCAGGAGTTTTACAATATTTTGTAAACAGATAGGTAATGCGTATAACTGTATGTCTGTAACATAAATTTTTGCAGCTCCACAGTTTGAATTGGGAAAAATTGACCAACATAACAGTTATGGTGAAAAAATGCAAATTTTCATTCATAAATTGTCAGAAATGCAGAATTTTTGATCATGGTTGGTTTTTTATGACTTGTGGCTTGTGAAAAAATAGCAAAATACTGTTGCAGAGATGTTGTATTAAAAACAAACTACAACAAAGCATGGCAGACATGGTGAAAATGCGTTAAGTGATTTTTTTGACAAAATTTGTCGAAAGTGTGACGTATTTGAGCGTTCATAAAGGTATCTAACTCCCAATGGATTTTTTTTGCACAGGACAAGTCAGGATATGTGGCTTTCAAAATGTGAAAGCATTTTGCGCAGAGCGAACTTATGAATGGGGGTTATGAGAGAAAAATTGAAGATTGGATGCGTAAATATGATCAAATTGACGGGAAATATTTGTTTGTGCGTCAAACCATATATAAGCTGTCACTTTATAATGTTGTGTACAAGTAGCCTATACATGCAGTATTTAAAAATACATATGATTAAAGGCCTATTCACACGAGGGCGCATGAGCGGGCGCATGAGAGGGCGCATGAGCGGGCGCATGAGCGGGCGCATGAGCGGGCACATGAGCGGGCGCATGAGCAGGCGCATGAGCGGGCGCATGAGGGGGCGCATGAGCGGGCGCAAGAGAGGGCGCATGAGCGGGCGCATGAGCGGGCGCACGAGCGGGCGCATGAGCGGGCGCATTCTATTTTCACACTGCCTGCTGCAGTATTTCACACAATGCACTAGGCGAGTGTGCGTGTGCGCCCGCTCATGCGCCGAGGCGTGCGCCATGGCGTACGCCATGGAGAAAAATGCGTCCTCGAGTGAATAGGCCTAAAGAATCACCGTCGCTGAGAGAAAATATCGATGCATACATGAGATACTGTAAAAAAAGTGAAAACTTCAAAAAAGTGTCATGTTTGAGAGGCCATAGCTAAAAAACGACAACGTTTCAGACGGAACTGTCTAGCCTACATTTGTTTGGTATCAAGGGCTATAACATATGCAAAAAGAAATCGGAGAAGGTCGATTTTTTAAGTAAATCACACTTGGTCGATTTTCTCAGAAAGCGAGTCATATATATATATATATATATATATATATATATATATATATATATATATATATATATATATATATATATATATATATATATATATATATATATATATATATATATATATATATATATATATATATATATATACTGGTTGTGAAAAATTTTTCCAAAAATGTAATTTTCACTTAGTAATGGGCTTGTGAAGGTGTGTATTTCGGGGCGCTGAACTCATACCCGGGTTAGTTTTTGCCTAGAATAAATGTGAGGGACAGCAGAGAAGAGTTTATGCCAATAAAATGAACTCCGAAAGGGGAGGGGACCGCTAGATCAAAAAATATATATCTAAAAATTTGAAATCGGTGGATTTGTCTGATAGATTTTTAAGAAAGTTGGAAGCAACTACTGTGACGGTTTTGCTAACTAAAACGGCCTGGGGATTTACCCAAGTCGGAAAATTTAAAAAAAAAAACTAAAAATTGCAATGATTTGCACTAACTTGGTGGAAATTTTTAGTAATCAAACAATCAATCAACAATTTTACGAAGAGGTTGAAAATATTAACCTTTTTGAAAAATGTTCTCAAGAAAAACGCAACCGAACACTGTTTGTAATTGAATGTTCTAGAGAGTTGCGGGGTGACAAAGCAGTTATTTTACTGCTGTTTATTTGAACCGAAGTAAACGAAAAGGGCCTAAACCTGACGGGTTTCCGTGAAACTCTCGGAGCGAGCTTCTCAGGTTTAGGGGTTTTTTTCCGCCTCTGGGAAAATATTCTGGCGGGATTCAGCTAGGAAATATACTTTTTTTAGATTTTAGGGGTCGTAGAATTCTAGGTTAGTTATCACCCTCAACGTCGAAAAATAGCTATAAGAATAGTTTCAAAAGTGGCCCAAAAATTGAAAATTTTAGAGAATTAGACAGAGTGCATTGTTAAAAATTGCGTTAAAATTTTTGAGAGGGAGTGCAATTGTAAGGCTTCACTTGGGAGACCCTCCCTTACTCCCTACTCCCACTTCACTTACTTTTTCAACATCTTAATATTGTGAATTCACGCTCACCATATTTAATCGTTATGTACGTACTTGCGCTCTGCTGTGTGTGTACGCTCGGTTATGTGTAATATACATATGCTTGTTGAATAACTAGTCAGTCTGCGCTCTGTTATTAGCCTGTGTGGCTGTGTCATTGTTTCGCTCTCGCTATTATTATACTTACCTAGTTTCTGCCTAAATGGCCTACCTGGATTTTCATTAAATACGTTATCTTTACTAGTCGTGCTCGCGTTACATTTTTGGGCAGTTTTGGCTTAGAAGCCCTGCCGTGTCTCTTCGAGTGCTCCCAGGCAGTATCGGCCTAGAGAGGCCCTGCCACCTCTGCGTTCCGTATGCGCCGTGACTTGCCTCTCACCCGCTCACTACCCCGCTTATTCAGAAAGCCCATTCAGGCTTAGCGGGCGGCAACTATTATGTGATCTGCGCCTACTGCGCCTCGCCCCGTAGATTAGGTACGCCCCATTCCCGTCGTTGTCCGGCAACCCCGGCCCGCACGGAAGACCCCGCTCGCTCATCATACCTGAGCCCCGCTGGCGGTTTGGTTAAGGCTAAGGGCGAGGGATGGCTCTCCCCTAAAGCTGGGACCTGCCGTTCCCGCTTGGGCCATTAGTAGGTGCGGCAACGAGTCGCCTTACAAATGTGGCGTGGCTGCCAGGATAAGGGGTAGTCCCGTATTGAGCTTTATATGTTGTTTTGACTGTACCTTGTGATATATATTTTGTGATATTTCTTTTTATATATTGTGGCGCTTAGTTTTTCTCTTTTTCTCAGTCTTTTTGGGCGCGCCTTATATATGTGATATTTTGTATTTTGTGGCGTATATATATTATTTTTTTGTGTAATTTCGGCGCTTTATTCTCGCATATAGATTTGCACTGTGCGCCAATAATATGTATGTTATTTGTGCTCCCCCCTCACCTCCTCTTTTGTGTTTCCTTTTTGGTCACTCAATTATTTTTGGTCTCCCTATGTCTCATTGTGTCGGTCGTAATATTAGACTGTAATTGTGATATAATTGTGTGTGCGGAGCCCAGTTTTCAAATAATTTCGTGCCAATTATTACGGGCCCTATTGTCCAAAAATTTTGCCGCCCCTTTTGTTCCCCGTCATGCCTACCGTAACCCCCGCGCAGGCCATTACGTCGTGGCCCCAAGTCCTACCGTATGCCGTCGTGAGCCTTGTCCCGGGGTGTGTTTTTACGGGTCTGGCGTTACTATTTTTGCCGTTTTCCGGCGGTGGTTACGGGCCCAGCTTCCCCCCCTTCTCGACGCGGTTTGGACCCCGTTTCGTGCCTCAATGTCCCGCTGCGCTTACGTTGTGCGCCCTACAATCGCTTACCTGTTCGACCTAACTGTCCCCGTTGCTGCCCCTCATCAGCTATTGCAGTTGTCCCCGGCTTCCACTGACCCTGTGACGAGTGCTAAGGAGTTTGATGACGCACACCAGAAAACCACGGCACACAGGGTGGAGGGGCCCCCCTCTCTGGCGACGCGTCCTGACCCCCGACCCCCATCCAGTACGGCGGAGGCTTTGGACCCCCACTCGCAGATCCACCAGCGCAGACCGGTTAGACGACAGTTGTTCTCCGGCTCTCTTGTGCGTGATCCTCACCGACCTGAAGCTGCTATCGACGGTGACGACCCTGACCGTCCCCCGACCTGCGGTGCGACAGTCCCCGAAGAAACTGCTGCCCCTGTGGTGAATCCTCCGACCAGTGCAGATCCAGTGGAAGAAGAAGACCGCCGCTCATTGTTGGTGGCCCTTAAAAACACGGCGGAGAAGCCTCCCCCTGGGAATAGCCTAGAGAGGGAGAGGAAAGTCAGAAAATATGGTGCGTATGTACGCACACTCCACCAAAAATTGGGTGCATACCCAGGGGACCCATTTTTTACCATCGGGGGCTTTGCCTCCTTGACCACCAACATCGGGGTAAAAACCCCTCAAAAATCTGCTTCTGGGAAAGAAGCCGGGGAAGTCAAAAATTCGGCTGAGGATTATATACCTGAAATGCCTCATGCCACCCTGGGCTCAAAAAGTTTGGAAGGGAACCCCGTGGCGGTACCTCTAACTAGTACCCCACGTCAACCATCAGAAGAACCACGGAGAAAGAACCTACCTGTAATCAATGGAGAAGCAGCCCAGCGGACCAAGAACGGTGAAAACCCAGCTGATTCTGGGGACTCCTCCTTTGGCGCAGAAAGGGAGTTCTGCAGTCTTCAGTTGAGGTCACGAGACATCAATGAGAGACGGGACACCCTGAATGCGACCACCTCCTCATCAGAAGCCGGCAATGTAGCCTGGAACCCTGGAAGAATGCCTTCCACCATCCCTGAAGATACCTGAAGATACGAAGCAGACGACTTCCGGCTCCTGGTCATCGTCCGGGAAATCATCAGATTGGCCCAGAAGCTCAACCCTCTTCCCCCTTGTCACAGAGTCCAAGTGACTTGGGCTCATACGGAGATGGATCATCAATGCCGCGGATAGTCGGGGTTTATTCGCTATCCGAAACCGCACCGACCATCCAAGCCAATCTGCCCGCAACCCGGTCCCGCTACACCAGCAGAGGCGGATCTGACACCGCGGACCATTGGGGTTTATTCGCTACCCAATGCCGCTGCTTCTGCTAATCTCGCAAAGCAGTTGCCAAACAGTGGGGTATATTCGCTACCCACTACGAATAGTGCCAGATGCACGGCGGTTCCTCCGCAGGAAACTGGGGTTTATTTGCTACCTAGTACGGCTCCTAGTGATCACTCCGGATTTGCTTCGCATCCCACCGGGGTATTTTCGCTACCCGGAACTGCACCAGAAGACCCATCCAAGTCAACAAAGCAAGAGCTCGGGGTATATTCGCTACCTGAACTTGCTTCAACAGTGGAAGAAGACCCGGCTCAACACCCAGCTGCTCATCGGTTGCCTGTGGGACCACCCACACCCTGGGATGACCCTCCCTGGATTCATCCTACTACCCAGGCATCTGACTAACGACCGGGACTGCCCAAAAACTACGCTGACCCCAACCATTCCGAGTTGAGTTGCGGTTCGGGCGTGTTTGAGGCACGAGCCTCTATTAGAAACGAACTGCGACCGACCGGTCTGGCCCCTTCCACTGCTGGGAACCACTAGGAGAGCCTGGATGGGTCCTACCCACCACGGTACCTGACCCACCGATACTGGGATGGATCTACAACCATTGGAAGCTCGAAGACCTATGCTGACTCATCCATGTCCAGTGCTTTCTCCAACGCCTTCTCATCAACCTACGGCTACCGTAATCCAAAAGGGGTACTGATGACCGTCACACCTTAGCGAACGTCACGGAAGAAGTGGACCATAGCTGAATTTAATGAAAAGCTGGACCAACTCTACGAGGCCCTACCGAGTACACCTGGGGATACGGAGAGATATTGGCCATTCTACCGGCAAATCAAAACTGAGGCCAAAGCCAGGAGGCTAGAGGACATGGAATTGGATCAGCCTCAACCCTGCGGGACCCTGCGGTCGACTCAGCACCCCCTCGCCCCCGACCTAGACAATATGAACAGACGGACTGGCCAGGACGAGGAGCTTTGGGCACTTGCCCAGCTGCCCTCCAGCCGCCCGACGACAATCATGTGGTCATGGTAGCCACAACAGGCCTGGCCAATTTGGAGGAACATCAGGGCCCAATTTTTTGAAAAAAAAGTTCTCCGTTTAAGTTCTCCGTTTCGAGTCGATCAGTTTAAAAGTTCTCCGTTTAATACACGGAGAACATTTAAACGGAAAGCCTTGAACAGTGAATATTTAAACGGAGAACGCAGGGTTTATAAAAACGGAGAACTTAAACGGAGATTTTTTTTCAAAAAATTGGGCCCAGAGCGTGATAAGCCAGCAAAACTGCCCCTGAATTGGACATCAACTCAACCCACGGAGGAAGTTTTGATCCAGAATGCCCCTGCCATGGTACCTTCGGGGAACGGCATGGTGACACACCATCAGGAGGACTTACGGGACGGAGATACGGGACAACCTACCGTGGTCCCCACCAACGAACCAATGTCAAAACATTATGTTCAACGAATTTTGTGGAAAAAAGTGGACGAGCTGGAATCCCGATTCCTGGGACGGAACTTCACACGGGAAGTTGTGGCAAATGTGAAGTGAAAAACCAACTTGCCCAAGGAATTCGCTGTGGAAGGCGAAGAAGGACGGACTCACTACCAGGCATCCGAGTCTGGGGTGATCCAGTTCGCAATGCCCGACCATGGCCGTATGCTAGCCAACTTGGAAGAAACCTACAACCGGCTGATTCCTCTATTACCGGCCACCAACCGACGACCACCCACCCTGACGCCATTGTATCCGACCAACTCGACCAAGCGGAACCTGGCGTCGGACATGGCCGACTTCCCTACATCACCCATCACCCCCCCCCGCGAATGGAATGCCACAGGTGACGATCCGGCCTACTGCGGAAGCCTCTCTCTTGGGGTCGACTTACCCCTATGGGACCCAACCGGAAGCATCACGAGCACTCATGACCAAAAAGGCCGTCACCTTCAGCCAGACCCAAACGGCCCCTGTCCACAATACTATAACCCCGGATTTGTCTATGGCGGTTCAACCCTACATCAGTCAATTGGCCGCAGTTGCCGCAGCCGGAGACAGACGGAGGAACTACTCCTCCATCTTCCGCAACATCGAGCCATTCCAGGGAAACAAAAAGGGAGCCAACAAGTGGTCCGACTGGATCACTGTCTTCGACGCAGTGGCCCAAGCCAACTCAATCTCACCTGACTGTTGGCGCCCTGCTCTGATCCATGTCTGGACAAGACCATTGTGGCCAAGATGGCGCTGCAGGCCAACATGCCACTCACCTACGAGGGACTGAAGAGCAGACTGCGTCTCTTGTATGAACCGCGGCCCGAGCAGCAAGAGTCGCTGGCGCAACGGTTCTACTTGAGATCGCAGCATGTGGACGAGACCGTGGCTGAATATGCCTCAGAGCTGAAAACACTCCTGTCCAGAGCCTTCCCTGGAGACTCAATGACCGATGACCAGCGAGCTGAGAAGATTATGTCCCGACTAGAATCCTGTCTGAGGGATAGTCTAGGTGCTGTAGCCCTGCCTTTCCTACCCCAAGAACCTGGAAAGCTGGCCAAGAACCGGGAGTCCTTGCGACGTCTGGTGGAGAGCCTGTCCAAAATGGAAGCGGAACAGGAAATTTTGGATATAGCTGTCTTCACATAGCTGGAGTGCTACGAAGAGCCAAGGAAGAAGCGACGGTGGATGACGAACAACAACAAATTCTGCAAGCCATCCTGGAAGAAACGGCCAAGCCTACCCCAGCTCCAACAACAACGACACAGCAGCCTAGCACTGCAACGACTGACCAACTGAAACAGGATGCGACCAACTGAGGAGATGCGATCCCTCATGAAATCCTTTCGGGAGGAACTGCTGCATATGCGCGAGATGCAAGTTCATGCAATGATGCATAACCAGCAGCAATTTCCCCCTACCCCACCCGAGACGGAACCACAAGACCAGACCTACCAGGATTTGCCGAGCCCGCAGTACCAGCCGTCTACCTTTCAAGCTGTCCTGGTGAACCCCAACACAGAATGCGACCGCTGCGGAGGAAAAGGACACTTGGTCCGGCAGTGTGCCACACCTCCACAGTCAGCTACTCCACGCAGAGAACGAGGATCCTTCCAGAGTCATGGAAACGGAGTGGAGCGTGGAACCTACACTCCACGCGGAGGACAGTTTGGGACCGGAAATGGATGGGGAAGAGGGAGCTACCCAACTACTCCCTCCCAACAGAATCGAGGGAGTTTTCAATCCACGCGTGGGTCTGAACCACGCAATACACTCCCTAACCGCCCCGTTCCGGGCAACCAAACTCAGCCAAGGAACCCCAGCCAAGGGAGAAGCTCTTATTCCCAGCGGCCTGGAAATGGTCCTAGCAATGTGGCCTGCATGATGATCGGCGACTTCAAGGAAGATTTCTACCCGGAGTACTATCAGGAACAAGCCTGCCAGGAAGGGAACTGAGATCCAAACTGGAACCAAGCCGGACATAAAAATTGGGGACCGGAATGGCACCCGAACCGGGACCAAACACAAAGGATGCCCAGGGAAAGCCGACGTAGACGAGATCGAAGTAACAACCATAATTTCCGGAATTGCCAGGGACAAGGGCAGTTTAACCACTACCCTGATCCCCACCAACAGCAGGTTGCTTCGTGCCTGCACCAGGACAATACGGATCTGGAAAGCCGAAAGGCTTATTACGACGACTTTGAAGCCAAATATGGGGACATGGGCCTAACAACAGACTTGGTCTTGACTTGGGACAAACAACTTTACGTGGCGGAAGTGCCCGTACCGGAACTGAAGGCGGCCTTTCTACAGTATGAGGAGCGAATGCAGGAAATTAATCAACGTCGCTTCAACTACATGTGTGATCCGGAAGCGCTGGCTTTTGAAAAAGGAAACGGCAAGTATGTCCGATTCCAGAACCCAGGCCGTGTGAGACACGTGGGCGTGGAAGTTAACCTCTTGCCAGCCCTGACAGAGGAAACCCAAAAGAAGACGGAGCCGGCCAACAATAACAAAAGTGAGGAGGGGAACCTAAAAGAAGAACCCCTACCTCAGCGCATCAAGATCCGGGTCCAACCACCCACGGAAGAAAGTCAACTATTTGCTGCCGACTCCACCCAGAAGAAGAAAACGAAGCCCCGGCGGAAGCCTCAGCAAATTCCGGAGTTTTCGGACTCCTCAGGCCAACACGGGGACACGGAAGACGATGCGTTGTTCAATCCTCGCCAGGGAATTTTAAAGGGAAATCAAACGGAGGCGGAGGACAAGAAGAAGGAGCTAAGGACGGACCAACCCCCCAGCAACCTCCCGCCCAACGCCTTCCCCGTTACCCCAGTCTCAGCAAACTACATTTGCCAGTTCGTCAACAACGGAAACTTCTACATGGGGGAAAATCGAAGGTGATACCGTCGTCAGTGCCGTTGGTCAACGTCCACGTCAAAGGTTGCTCCTTATTTGGACTGGTGGACACGGGGGCCACAATGTCCATCTGTTCCCAGAAGTTCTTCAACATGCTGAAGGACAAACACCAGGACCTGAAATTGAACCTGCCGACAATACCAACGGCAAAGGTAGCCAACGGGGAAATGGTGACTTTTGATTGATCAGTGGACCTGCCGCTCCAGTTTGCCGGACGCACCTGGACGCACGCATTCAACGTCTCACCACACAGTCCTTATGACTTGTTGATCGGTATGGACTTTTTAGCCCGATTTCACTGGTCCATTCACCCAGGCACCCACAGTATCTCCGGCCCATTTGGACACCGTGAGCTTATGAGCCCCGCCCACATAGAAGCCATCCTAAAGTACATCGGGCGGATGAACCTAGCTGTAACGGAGGTCAGTGTCCGTGACTCAGTTTGGATTGCTCCAAACACATGCGATTGGGTACATGTGGAAGTAAAACCTAATCGCAAGTGCATTTATGGAGGACATTCTGCCTGCTGCTGCCAGGCAAACGCAGAAGACGAAAAGGAGGAAGGTTCCAACGCAGAACAATTGTCAAGCCAGCCCATCCGCAGTGGTGCGGATCCGAACTTGGAATCTTCGGATTCCGAGTAACTCCAGTCAACCCGAGGGTAATAGGGGTTACCTCGTGAGGTAGTATACGTGAGGTCACGAGACATCGCACAAAGTACCGAACCTGGTTGAATCCCTACCCCAATGCCTGTGCCCTGTACGTTGCTGTGTTTTGTCGTGTACATATGGTATGTGTATGGAATTGTGTGAATCAACAACTATGCTGCTTCCTGTGTGCCTACCATGCTGTGCCGAATAATGTCCGGTGCTCATAATTTTACGGTGTCCACAACCTGCAGCTACTACGAAATTATCCCAGCCTGGGGTTCCAACTTACAATTGCCGTCAACTAGATCTTCAACTCACCCTCACTTTGGATCACCGTCGCGGCCACCAAAATGCCAAATTTTTCTGGTCACCGCAACATTTTTCAGCTTCGACTCCTCGAGTTCACTTTAGTTTAACAACAATAACTCAGCGAAGGTCCACGCTAACTGTAACTATGGGGAGACACTAGCCGTCCAAACTTTGGGGTTTTACGTCGTCAGATAGCCTGACCGTTCAACAATGGTGAAATTGAAGCCTTGGTCAACAATGCCTATTTGGGTCATAAGTGGCAATTGTTTCAAAAATATTTCAGGTAGTCGAGTGGATTGTTAACTATGCTTGATATGTGTCGTAAATTGTGGTTGGTTTTGCAGATTGGCAAAGAAAATTCCAGCATTGGAACATAATTACTTATTATACCTGCAATTTGCTGATTACGACGCTGATTATCTCGCTTGCCTGCTGATCAATCAACTGGAACGTTTGCTCAACACGTGCTCAAGTGGGAATTTGCTCAATCTGGACGTTGGGGAGTCGTGGCAGATGCGCAAGAAGCCGGCGCCAAACAAGGCCCTAGCACCAAAGGAGATCACGGGCATCATTGACCACCAGGCCCCACCCGCAGTGGACCCTCTTCCATCCCCGGGGATGCGAACAGTGAACCCCCACCTGGACCAGCTGTCGACGTTGAAGACATCATTGACGCGGTCGGAGCCAAATCTAGGAAGCCCAGCGGTGACCGGAACCAACGCTGGTGGGATCGCAGCTGCGGCTCTGTCCACCTTGGCCAAGAGGCAAAGGCTAGAGCAGACGCTAAAGATACACCCCAGCGAGATGAGTCAGGGAGTGGAGAAGACGGGATCGATGGACTCCTGGGAGATAGAAATAACATCGAGAGACGAAACGATGGGCACAGAACCAACAGTGGAACGCCCTGCAGCAGGCATGGAACAGGAGATGGAAGAGACTAACGGGGTCACGAGACTACAAGAATTTCGACCTAATCCGAACCAACCTAGCTCTTGTGCTCAAGCTGAGTCAATGGAACAGATGCTGCAACGATCGGTGAATCGGTCAAACAATCTGCGTGAAAGTAGCACGAACAGAAGAGACAGGAAAGGACAGAGCTAGTGCGCAGAGCTCGACGCCGATTACTGTCACTTGCACCGGCTCAACAACGACTTGACGCTTCACAACCCTGCGGCCGCGAGGATTCTCAAGAGCGACAAAAATGCAACAGGAGGAACAGCCTATGGAGGTGGTACCGGCCTCACTGCTTCAGTCGGTGATTGAACAACTGTCCGACGTGGAGGTTGAGGAGCACGAACAATGGCCGACTCGGATGGATACACCAACCGTACGACCGGAAGGCGTAGCGGCATCTGTCCAACAAACGACGCCCTTCCGCATCGAGGTCCCACGCCTGGAACGCCCTGAGGCGAATGACCCGCGTCTTCAAAGGGTCACTGTTCAAATCAACAAATCGTCAACACGGGACCTGCTTACGTGCCCTACAGCGACAGCAACAGCGAGCAACAGCGTGAAGTAACCCACGCGATTGTCACTCGTTCTACTCACGCTGCGCGCTCTGCTCAATCTACTCGTTCGACTCGTGCGCGAACGCAAGCCGCCCAGTCGCTAGGTCGTAGCCAGCGAACTGTTACCTACTACGCGAAGAGACGCTAACTGTGTCAACAACGATGCCAAAGAGACAATGAAGATCAACATGTAAATAAAATTTATTCATATGTGTATTGTTATTGCATAATGTTGTTCGGGTATATTTTTGTCATTCTTGTCATTCTTGCGTTTTTTCATTTTCTTGCAATTTTCTTCAAAAAAGGCATATAATCTAAAACACAAAAACACATTATAATCATATAAAATCCAAAAATATTTTTCATTTTTCATTTTCCACTGTCGGCTGTGTATGTAATGTTTGCCTTAATACTATGTCATTTATCTCGTGCCCTTACTCGTAATACTGGTATTTTTGGGATTGATGCTTTGTATATATGCTTTAATATGTGCTTTATTTTTGTGTTGGTATTGTTGTAACTTGTGGCAATTTGTTTAGCTTTGCCTTGTGAGTAGTGGAACTGCCATTTGTGTGTGCCTATTTGTTTTGTTGTAATTACTTGTGTTAGTATGCTAGTGTAATTTGTGATGTATTATTTGTGATGTTTGGTAGCATATACTGTATGCATAATTTGTGCCTACGCCCATGCCACAACAGCCTATGATGCAGTGCATCGATTGCGGCGCCAGTGGGAGCCAATGAGGCACCGTTAGACGCATGCCAGACGTGTCACCCCCAAATGGAGGTCACCCAATGTTGGACCGGCGATCGAATCCTCAGTGCTCAAACTGCAGCCTTCTACTTCTGCTGCCGCGCCCTATCTTCGCAACATCTACATCTGGCGCTATTGCTCAATTTTCGAACTGTGAACTATGCGTATTGCTCAATTTTTGGGAACCGCTAACTGTGCGTAATATTGCTCAAACGGTGAATCGTCAATCCTCCCCCTGCCTTTTGTTGCGGCGCTTATGGCGACACCCACATTCCCCTACGCACATTGGAATGAATGAGGATTACGAACTGTGGACTGTATGGACTGTGAATTGTGTACAGACTGTATTTTGAACTGTAATTTGTGCCAACTAACAGAGCCTTATTTAGCCGTGTTGCTATTCGAACTTTTGTGATACTACTTGTAACTCGTGTACACTAATCAACGCCTTGTACATTCGCCAAATTCGTCCAACTAACCTCACTTCAGCGGAACTTCACTATCAGGAATCAACTAACTCACCTCAGCGAGAACTCATCAGTGATTCGTTTAGTGATTTTCTGTATGTGTGTAGTTTGTATGTAGTAATATATTATGTGTTTTGGTATGTATTTTTGGGTATAAATTGTGTGGGAAAATTCATAAGTGAGGAGGGGAAGAGCCCTCCTGGGGTTTAAACTTCTTGCTAAATCTTCTCAAAATTTACCCTACTCCCACTCCAAACACCCCACCAGTGTCGGCTTACGGTTTTCTCGCTTCTTGCCTAATTGTGCAGGAGCACAATTAAGTGAGGAGGGGAAGATCTGTAAGGCTTCACTTGGGAGACCCTCCCTTACTCCCTACTCCCACTTCACTAACCTTTTCAACATCTTAATATTGTGAATTCACGCTCACCATATTTAATCGTTATGTACGTACTTGCGCTCTGTTGTGTGTGTACGCTCGGTTTTGTGTAATATACATATGCTTGTTGAATAACTAGTCAGTCTGCGCTCTGTTATTAGCCTGTGTGGCTGTGTCATTGTTTCGCTCTCGCTATTATTATACTTACCTAGTTTCTGCCTAAATGGCCTACCTGGATTTTCATTAAATACGTTATTTTTACTAGTTGTGCTCGCGTTACATTTTTGGGCAGTTTTGGCTTAGAAGCCCTGCCGTGTCTCTTCGAGTGCCCCAAGGCAGTATTGGCCTAGAGAGGCCCTGCCACCTCTGCGTTCCGTATGCGCCGTGACTTGCTTCTCATCCGCTCACTACCCCGGTTATTCAGAAAGCCCATTCAGGCTTAGCGGGCGGCAACTATTCTGTGATCTGCGCCTACTGCGCCTCGCCCCATAGACTAGGTACGCCCCATTCCCGTCGTTGTCCGGCAACCCCGGCCCGCACGGAGGACCCCGCTCATCATACCTGGACCCCCCCCCGCTGGCGGTTTAAGGCTAAGGGCGAGGGATGACTCTCCCCTAAAGCTGGGACCTGCCGTTCCCGCTTGGGCCATTAGTAGGTGCGGCAACGTGTCGCCTTACACAATTTCCGAAGTGAAAAAATAGCAAGAAAATCAAAAATTAAGTTTCGAAAATGCGGAAAATTAAAATATGTGCACAGGAAAAACTGCGAGTCAAATTTTACAAAATTTGTAGGAAAGAGATTTCCAGAATTTCAAAAAAATTGGTCATCTGCTCAGAAACATGTTTGGGACCTAATTTGTGCTGTCCTTATTGGTTTCGCTTCCCGTAAGGCCCTCTTTTTTATCTTTTTTATTCCTTTCAATCGATTTGACCAGTTTGCTCTAAGCCTGGGCACCAGAAAACAGTTGCTTTCTAAATTATTCTCAGAAGTGTTGAAAATTACTCGGAGATTTGCCCAGTGTTCTGTAAAATCGGTGAAGAATCGGTTAATTACAAAAACTTAGGGGGGAAGCAAAAAGAATTGGGGGCGGCTTCCCCCGGCCTCCCAACCCCGCCCCCCCGCCCCCCGGGGGGGGGGGGACCCCCACCCCCCCCCCCCCCGCCCCGCCCCCCCACCCCCAAAAACCGAACAACTGATTTAAAATGAGCAATGTACTAACACGGAGACATTGATGTATCCAACAACAAAGAATGGACATAAATTTAGAATAAAAACAACATGATGAAAACGGGAAAACTCAGTACAGTAAAAATGTGTAGACGCCTCAAATGTGGTCCCTAACGCCCGCGTTACACGTGCCGCCCCTGATGTAATTTAGATCTTGGCTGAGCGTACAAAACCGACACCGCTCTCCTTGCCGAGAGTGTACACGAAAGAAAGCGCAAGTTACGACTAAGTCAATTTAAAATTTTAAGTGTTTTCTCCGCACAATTTACACTAGGAAATAGATAAGCCCTATACTGTATCTATTCATATTTTTTCCGACAATTTGGTAATGTGTTAATTTAGAATTTGGGACGTTAAAGATATAAATTATGTAAACATAACAGGTAAATATTGGCTCTCGCTTTGGCTTGCTCTGGGTGGAACACTCTCATTGGTTGATGCAATCAATCGATACTGTTAAGTCAGTCCGCACGTGCTGTATAAGCGGAAGAAAAACGAGAAGATAAACATTGCCAAACTGCGTTTTGTGCGATCATGTTTGTTTGTTTGTGTGATTTTGAATGTAAAAAAAGACTATTTCTCGTCGTGATAACGTTAGGTTTTATGTTTGGTTTCTTTGTGGCTTCAGGTAGATTCCCTAGGTCCGAGAACGAAGTGTGAATCCACTGACTAAAAAGTAGGGCCCTAGACTACGTCGCTCAATAAACCTAAAGCTGCCCTAAGCATAAAACTATCATAAAATCTACGCTACCCGACCTAAATACACAGAAAAACCACGATTGTGGTGTGGAAATATTTCGTAACAAAAACCTTTGAGCCAAGCACTTCACGTTAATTTGTCAAATAAGAATACGTTGAACATTTGTTAATATGAAAACTTCCTTAGACGTATTTTTGACTGGTAATAACACACTATTCACACTAATCGCATTTTTTAGACACACTTCACATCAATGTCACCCTTTACTAGTGGCTGCCCTCGCAGTTCCAACACGTGTTTATAAGGACAAGGACAAACCTTGAGAACATGGACAGTTTTAAACAGCTAGAATGAGCTTAAAATGAGCTAAAACGGTTGAAGGCACATCACGAAGGCCTCTAAAAACCTAAAATCCAACTAAAATTAAGGATATATTTCAACCAAATGCAAAAAATAATTTATCAGCCAAAGTAAGCAAGTATAATACAATATATTTGCAATATAGACAAAAGTTACAGACCCTAATTCTTAAAAAAATATCCATAAATCGCAAACTGTGCGTGGCGCCGTGAATCTACCTAGTCCCTGTTTCAGCGCGCCAGCTTGTCTTGACGCTTCATACGTCTGATTCTGCTCAATAATTAAGTTTGGTTTTGCTCCTTCGTGAGCCAGTCACACACAAGAGAATTTCAAACTCAATATACATAGATTTTGTTAAGATAAGTTTCCCCATTGGAATTTGATTTCAGTATTAAAAATAGTTGAAATATGTACTGAAACGAATAATTTTGGACGTTTACTGTTTCGCACACTTGTAGTAGAATTTCAGTAAATAGGAAAAGGAGTAAGGTGAAACAAAGTACCGTATTTCCTCGAATAAAACGGCGGGGGCTTTATTGTTTCGTGAAGGTCCAAACGTTGGTTTTATTCAAGGCGGGGGTTTTATTTTTTCGTGAAGTTCCAAACGGGGGCTTTATTCAAGGCGGGGGCTTTATTTTTTTGTGAACTTTTGCGTACCAGATGTAAGTCAAAATATTTACCTGCTCTGCAATATTAAACCATTTTACGTAGTATGTAACGGTAGTACGAAAGGAATAAAAATATCATACTCCTAAAAAAAGAGTAGTGAAATGACATCGGACTAGGGTTGTGTAAACCAAAAATTTAGATGGATGAGTTACTGACGGTTTTTTCTCACCTTGCAAGCTCGGGTGAGCCACAGACAAGTGTTACGTCATTTGAAAAGTTGTCAAATGTAAAAAAGTGATACGAAGCGTTGATTTGCTTGGTTTTGCCAATGCAACAATAATGATAATTTTGAGTCTAACTGCATGAAACTCGCCTCAAGTAAAGGCTGACCCTATAAATGTACCGTATTTCCTCAAATAAAGCCACGGGGCAGTATGGTTTCGTGAAGGTCCAAACGAGGGTTTTATTCAAGGTAATGCGATAACATTGTAACGAGATAATGGAACGTAACGATAACTAACGTAATCATGACCCTGCTCCTGTTTGGCGATTTTTTAACTAATGTGGTAGCGCTTTTTAAATTGTAACTGGCATTCCGTTTGTAGTGTTAACACCTGCGCTGACCTAAAAATGCCTGGCGATAGGTTATAATAGTTTTCGGCTATTTTTGTTTTACCCTTTATAATTAAAAAATTATACATATCAGCTACTGAATAATTTCCGTACATAACGCGGAAAACATGTGAATTGAATAACTGAGACCCCCGACCCCGTTCATTTATTTTGCAAAGCGTTTTTGTTTCATGTCATTGCTCAGCAAAATAAATTCTAATTTGAATTGCAAAGCAATTTCATCGCGTTCAAGCAATTTCTTCAAAAAAATAATGCAAATTTTTTCATCCGACCGTAAACAATCATAACAGATAAAGCGTAAAATTGTGGACCAAGAACAGTTCGTGTTATCATAAATTTATCGGAGATCTAGACAGAGTTTTTAAAGACCTAGTCGGCTTCAGTATATTTAACGTCTGTTCAGTGTCCTGAAATAAATTTACATGGCCATCGTGTATTTAAAAAAAGAAGAGTCCCCGATTTAGCAAAATACCTAAAAAAAAGAAATGCGAGGCGCCGGGAATCGAAACCGAGCCGCCAGAGTAGACGACAAGACTGCTAACCGCTACACTACAGTCCCCAAGTCTTATAGGCCCTATTTCTCATTTACAACTGAAGTGCCAACCTTAATCCAGGACATGGGGCTCCCGAAGCCTGGTTCATACTCGTCCCTAAGCTCAAAATACAATTCCTTTCCTTAGTCCATATCGTTAGGGGTGATTGATGCATACTCCTTGAGGACAACGGAATACTCTTTCTCACATAAACTAATGCTCAAACTTGATTTGATCACCTTGCATTTTGTTTAAAGTATGTAGTACTTGAAAAGGTTGTCAACTCCATTTGCAGGCAGAGAAAAAGAACGCTAAAAATTTCAAAACTGGGATTCTAAGTGTGGATAGAAAGTAAAAGCCTAACCACTAAACTTCTAACGTAAGCATTGATGTTGTAAATGAGATAGGTATGGGGCCTATGAGACTCGGGGCTGTGGTTTTGTGGTTAGCATTCTTGTCCTCGATGCAAGCGGCTCCGGTTTGACTCCCGTCTAAATTGGAGAGTCGTCTTTTTGTTCAACATTGAAAATTGAGCACTACTTTGTAAACTTTCAGTATATTTGAAGATGGTATAAGCATTTCAAACTGAGAACGATGCAATCTTAGCCTAGCTAGGCCCGGTTGGCAATTACTTTTTGTTCTTTCTGGAGAAGACACTATTGTTTTGAAATTAATTTCTCATAGCGTTTAACGCTGCTTAACCCAAATAGAACCAAATTATTTATTCAATTATTAAAGGTAGACACCAGGGAAGGAACCTTGCCATTTTATTGAAAACAATCATTTTTGAACAAAAAAAACTGGTATACCGTTTGCATAGACAGCTGTTTGATGACATCCGCATGGCGATGCGCGCAATGATAGTCATATGGCGGCTTCTGGGGTTGGCAACGATGACCCTGGGGATTCGAACCTTGGAGGAATATATGGAAGGAGACATTGGTGCTGACCCACTAGCTTTCTTGGATGGTAAAACTGCCCCCAAATTACAGATCCGACGAAAAATACTTGCTACAGATTCCGGAGTCAAAGTGGAGTTGGAGTCATATGATTCTTGAGTCAAACTATATAATAATTTTATACTGTGACTCGGGAATCAAGTGATTCTGACTCCGCTTTGACTCCAGAGTCTGTAGCAAGTAATTGTGGTCGGTACTGTACTACTGTAGTTGCTGCTGTGGCTTTTTAGGAATTACCGCCACGCGTGGCTTAAATTCACTTCTAAGTTTCTTGCAGTAACTAATAATTACATTATGCTTTTGTTTCGATTGACAATTCTAGTTTTCTTTAATTTTGTTTTTTACTTTCTTTTTGCCTGCCTTCACTTCCTTTCTTGCTTTTTTCGTTCGCTTTTGTTTTATTTCGCCGTCAAATTTTGACAGATTGCTGGATGACCAGTAAGTTTCTTGGAGTCGACAAAGCCGGTCTGATAATAACTGAGGTCAAGGACAGCGGCACTTAAGGTGGCGCTCTGAGTAACCGAATTCGAACGATAAAATTTACATACTCGTGAGTTGATTCAGAAATTAAAGTAACTTTCATTTTATGTTCAATATTCATTTCAATGGAATACAAAGTATGATTGACATACCAACAACCCCAATCTGCGGCAAAAAATATTCAGTAAGCATCATGTATTAATTTTAAGTACATTGGCCAGAGAAAATTGCAAACCTGTTGGGAGAGCTACATTTTATGTGTAAGTTTTGGTGCAATGATGCATACTTGATTAAACCTATCTGCTAATCAGATTGCAAAACCTTCAAAAGATTTCGTTCCACAGGCATATATTTTGTGTACATTTTATCCGCAACGTTTTTTCCAAAACTATGTTGTAGAAATCCATTTTATGGAATCAATTTTGGTACACTCTGAGCTCTGAAGTACATAGTAGACGGCAGCGTGGTGTAGTAATTTAGACGTACTCTTAAACCGAAGGCCGTTTGATTCGTGAAAAAGCAGTTGATTACTTTACCATGACTATGTAACAGCAGAAACTGCATAGCCAGTAGTATGTACTTTAACCGATGCAAGCCAGCAAGGCAATTACTATGTAGGTAAATTGGAGATGACCGGTGCGATTTGAAGGAGGTGGACGTGTAAAACACAGACCGCTTTTTATCAACTATTCAGCAGTGACCGGTTAGCTCAGTTGGCAGAGCGTGCGTTTCGCAAACGGAAGGTTGGTTGGTGATTCAATTTCAAACCCACTCCGGCAGATTATTTTTGAAATTTTCCACGTCCAGAGAGTCAATATACCTAAACAGTAAACAGGTGGCATGATCTTCTGTACTCTTGATGGTGTACATTTGATCTTTTCGTAATGAAATCACATGTTTTGTTTTGTCTCAGAGTTCAACATTTTTGGCCAGACTTTAATTAGCACATCAAACTGCAAACACTGTTTTTACGCTTAACTTAAAACAATCAACTTTGAAATACGTTTTAACTAATTATTCCCGGAAAACAAAAAGCTATTATTACACAGCCGCATGTATAGCAAATCAAACTTAACAACCAATAAAACAAAATTTGACAACTGAACCGGCTAGAATAACATAACTTAGACCAACCATTAATCAAAATGTCAAAAACACGTGGAAAGTACGCCGAAAAAAGCAGCGTAAAGACCTGTCGGCCTGTGGGCCGATAGGAAAAAAAATGATAATTGTGGCGAAATTCGAATGTGAATAGGTTTTTAAAACGTCATTTTTTTGACTTTACGACCTCACTGCTAAATGCTTGATGCTGCATCAATTCTGATGAAGCTTGGCGAAAATACTTGTTTTAACATATATTTTCAAAATATATACATAACGATGTGTTATATATTTTTAAAACAGTTTTACAGTTGCGCAAAGTCGACTGCTTTCGCGACACTACCCCCTTAAATGTTTAAACGCAGTTAAATGTTTAAACGTTTAACCCTGTTTAAACATTTAAACGGCGAAACAAGTGTCAAGAAAGGGAGGGGGGATTGTCACCGAAAGAAAAACAGCATCATCATCAGAATGACCCAGGGGGGATTTGACCACCCATGGATCTGGATCTGCAGAGCAGCGCACTACCGTTGAGCTACTGCGCCGACGATGAGCTGTTGTAAATCCCTTTAAGTACTGTAGGGGGCCTGTGTTACTTCACACAAGTAAGCATGTAAACGCGGTTAACCGTAAGCAGTTTGAGAACCGCGTTTTTCAAACACGCAAACGTTTAAACGTGCCCATGTAAAATATGCATGTGAGTTGTAGACTTGGACACAATGAACAGGACGTACGAGAGACGAGTGGTCCAGGCGGCCCAGCTGGCGCATCTGTACTCCACCCTGAGCAACGACGTGGACTGGAAGAGTGACCTGCTGGCCATGCCCAGCTGCGTCATCGGACTGGCCAAGACCGTGGCCAAGGGACAAGCCCTCTCCTTCACGCCAAACAGCCAACACTACATACCCAGCCATGTCGCATCACAGATGTACCGCATGTATTTTGGAAAGTAGGTGTGAAGTACATATGCTGAAGTGAACTGTGTAAATAGAACGTTAAGTGTAGGTTATAGCACGATGTAGAGTGCACTCAGTAATTTATACGCACTGTTACGTGAAGCTCCAAGTGCATAAACGAGTGCGCGCAGCGCACGAGTTTATGCACGCGGGCTTCACGTGCCAGTGCAAATAATGCTGAGTGCACGCTACAAAGTATTATAATGTACTTATGTTATAACTGTTTTGAAATAACAGTGCAATAACTAAGATGCACGCCTACAGCAGTGCTATAACTAACTTATACGGCACGCTGTGAATCTAGCAGCGTGCGCTTAGTTATTGTCGTTAGTTATTGCACTGTTATTTCAAGACAGGTATGATATAAATGTAGTTAAAGTACGTCTTTTGAAACATTTACAAAACAAACGGTCAAACCTTGTATTCACATTTCTCAAAAGTGATGTGAGTTGTATGGCTTAACGAAGATAGACTTTGTAACTAATGTTTACGAGGGTGGTGTTGATTGATGCGATCTGAGAAACCTAAGATTCAGTCGATTTGATGGCAGGCGTTTTCTACTGCATCATACGTAGAAGTCGTTCAGTCAGCCTCCTGCAGTATTCGGTATGAGTTTGCACTTGGCTGAGCCACACTAGTAAATTTCCAAGACAACCCAACTCGCCAAAGCAGGTTACCTATTAGGTTTCAACAATTTAGTGCAGAATTTGTGGGGTATTATCTTTACCCACGACCAGCTGTGTGGTATGCAGTCTACACCAGTAGCAGTTTTTCTTAGTGCAAATCATATTCAGCAGAATTTAAATCATATCCATAGACTTACTTTTTTTACGCCCCAGTAAGCGGTCGAACACAGCTATGTTCAGATTCGCTTCATTCTTGTGCTGAAGAATAGTAAGGCTACAAACCATTCTCCAAAACAAGAGTATATCCTATTCGTAGCTACCTATTATGTTATGGTGTATGAATGTTTAGTCTAAATTAGGGCAAGTTGTGAAGACTTACTTTAGAGGCAGTTGAACCTACCGCTCCCTACCTACAGTCATTTTCAAATGAAAATGGATTTGGCCGACGCCATTTCATCATCCGACGCGTCGGACGACATCATCCGACGCGTCGGATGACATCATCCGACGCGTCGGATGACATCATCCGTCGCGTCGGATGACATCATCCGACGCGTCGGGTTTTATCACCGAGGCCGTCGGATGACATCATCCGACGGGCCTGGCTGGGCGTCGAATTTCATCATAGAGTTAGAAATTGGAGAGCTTGCAGGAAAAATTTACGAGGGTGACTCCTCAACTAGTTATGTACAATTTATTACAGATTATTTTTATATGTTTATTAATTTTACTTGAAATATAAGATAATTTTACCTACTGAATTCTTATTTTTCCTGCCGCCGCCTCAGCGGCGGCAGGTCTTTATACTGCTTTTTGCCAAAAGCTTGGCAAAAGGCAGCTTGCATGATTTACGTGTTACAAAGTTTGTATGTGGAGGGTTTGACGTTAAAAATTTTGTTATGAATATATTATAAATATTATTAAACTCATTTTTACATTAGGGAGGGTGAACTAACCTGCTTAACATTAGGTGAATATTTCTTAAATATGTACACTTTATTTTGAAATACATTTTGTGTTTTTAAAACCTGCTTCCCTCTTTACCCGAATTTAAATTCACAAATTCAATTTTTGTTATGACAAAGTTATTTGTTTGTTGTGACAAAACCTGTCACTACATGCCGCAATAAAAGGAGCTTTTGTGAAAGGAGGGGCTTAAAAATTGATTTTAAATTCATTTATGTTTCACCAAAACCTAAAATGTTAATGTAAATTCACCAACCTCTGTAATTTCTTTGCTTAATTCAAATGACACAACGACAAAGCTAACACCTTTTCTCATTTTTTTGTCGGTTACCCTCGACAAAAGTACTGGACTTGAAAGCCAGCTGAAGGAAACAATGACGACAATTGAACGATGAATGGTCCAACCAACTTTTGATTTAGTGAGAATAGAAAGTGGCAGAAATAAACTAAAACGTTTAGTAACAATAAACAAAATGTGCCACTAACCAGAAAACAAAATAGTGTTTTTACAGTAACTGTTTTGAACTAGTATTCTTATCAACTTAACTGTAAAGAATCATCCGTATGCGCAAGATTTCATAGCTTTGTTTTCCTTAAATAAACAGGTTTAGGCCAACCTGAGCAGCTGTGATTTTGCTCCAATTGCTGATGCCGATACCGGCGCCAATGGCTGCCTGGTGCTGACTATTAATGCAGTTTCCTACAGCTAATAATCAGCACGAATGTGTTTTCGGAATACTAAAGTTCATGTTTCTCGGGTCAACAAAAAAACTTCTTGTAAAAATCAAATCAAAATTTAACAGAAATGTGAACGGATTTATAAACAGTGTAGATAGAACAAACACAAACTCCAAATAATATACAGCTGATATTGTCAAAAACGACTAGGGTGGATTTCACGAAGGTGGTTTTACTAAACCATGGTTTTACGTACGTTTTTATATGATTTGTACATAATTTCGTTACGAAATGTCGCCTGATTCGTTACGAATTTCGTAGATTTTCTTAAACCATGGTTTTAGCTCAGCTGAAATTTTAGCAAAACAGAGACTTGCTGTGCTGCAGGTCTCAAATTTCAACTGCGCTAAAACCATGGTTTAAGAAAATCCACAAATTCGTAACGAATCAGGCGACATTTCGTAATGAAATTATGTGCAAATCATATAAAAACGTACGTAAATCCATGGTTTAGTAAAACCACCTTTATGAAATCCACCCTGAGTTTAATGTAAACACAGACCCGCAGTTAAACATCAGTTTTTTTGAAAGAATTAAAATTTTCCTAAATTTTTTACGCGGCAGGGTCATACTTTGTGTAAGTACTGAATTTTGACATCAGAAAAATGCTGAAAAAGTTTGCATGAACCTACTGCTTGTTAGTTAAAGAAGCTAAACAATAAAATTATGTAGTATTCATAATTTTCACTGAAAGAGCCACCACTATTCAAAACTTTAGGCCTGACCTTTGACAGCTAATTAATTACTGGCTGGCAAAACTCTAGGCGTCGGATTGCATAACCGAGGGCGCCGGATGACATCACCCGACGCGTCGGATGACATCACCCGACGCGTCGGGTGACATCATCCGACGCGTCGGATGACATCATCCGACGCGTCCGGTTTCATCACTAATCCCGACGCCTAGAATCCTTTTTCATTTGAAACCGACTGTATTTATTTTTAACACCCGGAAAGAGTTTTCGTTTTTACTGGTAAACTAAAAAGAAATTTATGCCTGTATTCATCCGAAAACAGTAAAATTTGCTGACAAGCAAAAAGTCATGAACAATTACAGTGGTTATTTCGAATTTATAGTTTTTTGGCATTACGAGTAACAAGTAATAAATTATGTTGCTAACTAAATTTTCCAATTTCTTAAAAAAAGACAGCTATGAAAGTGTTGGAATGACGCCTGGGGTTGAGCATGCGAAAGACTGCCTCAAATTTCAGACTCCATTTAACATTTACAAACACTACCAGAGGGTTTTTTGGCTTATATGTATTTATCAATATCACTCTCAAACATTCAGCACACCGCACGAAGACTGCAAGGACTGAGCACGTAACTTCGACTTAATAAAAATTTACCCTAACCTACCGCAAAGATCTCAAAAGGTCTTATCCAAAATTGGATTTATCGTATTAGATTTAACTTTATTTCATCAATAACTCAGCGTCAGGTAAAAAAAAATGTACTGAAACTTGTAAGCCATGTAGGGTGAAATTTCAGCCGGCTATTTTAATTTTGTGTTGTGTTATTAGCAAAATTAATTTAAATCTAATCCGTTAGATCCAATTTTGGATAAGAGGGGATCCCAAAGAATCGCAATCCGTTAATCTATTTCAGTTTCACGGAGTCATTCGGCAATCTACTGATCTATAACTCGCTGAAGGTGACGGACTCGATCCATTTGGCACACTCGAACATGATCGCCGTCAACATGCTGTGCCGAGCCCTGCCGCAGGTCATACAGGCCAACAAATTCGCGCTGCAGCAGGGGGGAAACTCGACCGAAGCCAAGGCCAGGCTCATGAGTCTCACCGAGCTGTCCGACAATAGGACACAGGCTCTGGTCACCGAGGTCCAGCAGTCCTTCGACCATAGAATCGACGACTTGCAGGTGACAAGACGCAGAAAGGCGGTCTTACGGTAAAACCAGTCTCGTTCTGGTTCTGCAATTCAAAACATTGTAACGTAACATACAGCTACGCTTTAATTTCAGTTGATAAACATTTCGTTTTCGTTTTCGCTTTCGTTTTTGCTTTCTTCATTCGTTCTTTCGCCCTTTGCTTCTTTCGTTTCGCTCGAAAGCAGCGCCCTGGAAAAAAGAGGAAAAAAAGGGAAAAATTTTCTAAAACTATCAAATCAAGTGTCTAGGCTTACAACTTTGGGTCAAAAAAAATTTCTCACTCCTTTTTTTTTTCTTCTTTTTTTTTTTTTTTTTTTTTTTTTTTTAAAAAAACATATGTTATTACATTATTAGACTTAGCCTGCGTTTAGCAAGACTGAGCTAAGACTGCCTTTATGCATGCCACCGAATGGGGACAGCAGTATGCCGTGCAATATGGAGTAACGAAGCATTCTAGAATGGATTCTAGGAAGCGTCTAGGTGGACGATATTGTAGGTACACCTACACATTACAAACACAAGACTACTAAGCAACCAAGTTGCAGGCCGTACGGGTCTGGAGGCGTCAGCCCATAGAGATAAAATTGGAGATTTTTTTCAAATTTTAGACCGAATATGGTCAACTGGAGACGTATCTGAAATTTTTTCTAATAGAAAAATTAATACAATAGGTGGGAAGTGGGAACGTCACACCAGTAGATGCAGCATAATGTACTCGTGTGTACATGCATTAGCTTTGCTAAAAAATAATAACAAGGAATAATAACCCACAGAGTCGCAGGGGTCTGGGGGCGGTAGCCCCCAGCAAAAAATAGAGAATTTTTTGATTTTTAGGCCCAATTTCGTCAACTGGAGACGTATCGGAAATTATTTGTCCGCGAAGTCAGGCCCGTGGCCCGGCCCAGCCCGTCAGCTTTCGGCCCGCGGCCCGGCCCGTTGGCTATTGAGCCAGGCCTGGCCCGGCCCGGCCCGCGGGCCGGGCCGGGCCGGGTCGCGGGCCGTGATGCAGGCGTCTAGTAGGTGTCTATGTGAGCCACAGGCCACACTGCACAAACCAGGCGTTTTCAAAAAATTAACCCTTTCATGCCTGGAGGGGCATGTAGCACCAACGTTATTAATACCCTATCTGGATCTATAAAACTTGGTTAGTTAGTGCTAATTACACATCAGCCGCTAAGCCAAGTGTCGGCCGGGGCCTTAGCCATTTTCACCGGGCCAGTATTGGCCGTCGCCTGCCACCGGCCACATGTCGCGTGGCAACGGGCCGGACTCGGGCCGGCACGGTGCCGTTGCAGTCAGCCCGTAGCCGGTCCGCTGTTGGCCGGCAGCAGCATGTTGACCAGTGTCAGGGTGTCTTTGTCAGCCACACAGCTTGCTAAAATACAACAACGTCTCTTTGTAGTACACTGATAATTTACATACAACTGTAACCTTTTACATTGCAAACACAAAGCTTCCCCTTAAAGTAGCAGTGTTATTCCACTGCATTAAAACTCAGTAATTTTGTAATTTAACTGAGTAATGGTTTAGCAAAAAAAATAGCCTATCAGTTATTTACTCATGAAGCCATCAGTGGATTTCAACAATACCTTGTTTTTAGAACCTGATGCTTGATGCGATTTATAGCAGTGGAAGGAGAAAGAAAAGAATTGAAAAGGTGAAGATGTTGATAAACGAAACTAATCACCAACGGGAGGAACTAAAGGAAAAGATGCGTCGGTTTCAAAAGGACCTAGCAGAACTGCAAAAAGAAGTGGACGAGACGAATAGGAACTACGCACGCGTGCTCAAAGAGAAGCGCGACTATGAAAGCTCGTTTTGGTTTGGTCTCAAGAAATTATTCACAGACCCCGGCTACATAATTAAGGCGTTGATTGGAGGAATTAGGACAAGTGACGGTAAAGTGCTGATGAATTTCAAAAAAGTAAGGGCTTATAAGCAGGCTGAATCCGCTGAAAAAAGCCTGCGTACAGTGAAGACAGATCTGGATAAAATTCTTTATAATGATGCAGATCAGATCAAAGCTGTGCCAGAATACCTGCAAAAGTCAGCCACTGAGACCAAGGGAGTGCTTTCGTTCATCAAGTCCGACATTGACGCGAACCTGGGCAAAGAAAGTGACGGGGACACCAAAGAAATGCGTCGTGTTTCGGAGGTGTGTGCGAACCTCATGAAGATCATGGACGAACTGAAGAAGGCCACCACACGCACCCAGTGGACGCGTTTGCAGACACGCCTCGACAAAGAATACCAACACATACTTAAGTTTAGTGAAAAGAAGTCTAGCCTTGCCTTACCGTCAGTCGACCCAGACAGCGAAGAGTACGTCTACAAACTGCAAATGTTGAACCGAAAGTTGAACGAAGACATGAAACACCTGTCGGAACGGCAAGTGGAAATGGATTTGATGAAAGACAAATTGAAAAGAAAGGAGGCAAGTTTGTTATCGCTCGCAACCGACAAGAAGAAACTAACCGGCGAACTTGATGGCATTCAAGAAATCATAGGATCCTTGAACGACTTCAAATCGCCCTGGATGAGCGTGTCAAATCTGTTCACAGTGCTCGCCAAGGTGACCCGCATCCTGCTGGCGCCACGCACGGCCACACTGAACGACATTCTGGACGCGGCCCTGGAGGCCCGGCCGGCGCGGCGGGAGTGGCTGCGGCTGAAGTTGCGCGAGAAGGACGAGGACGCCATGGCCCAGATCCAGCTGATCAGCGACTACATCCAGCGCACCACGCTCATGTACGTGCGTATGTGCGAGGAGTTCCTGCTGCGCCCGCTGGAGCAATTGCGCAAACTGCACAAGCCCCTCCACGTGCCCATCCTGGACAGGGCGGTCAGTCGCAAGGGCAACCAGGCCACCTATCGGCTGTATATGCGCAAGGCACAGGAGCTGGTGATCGCGCCCGTGTTGCTGGGGCAGCGTGTGATGCTGGACAAGATGCTGACTCAGAAGAAACACCTGCTGCAACGGTTGAAAAGAATGAGTCACTTTATCAGCCAGATTGCCGAGAAGAAAACCAAAGAGCTCACTAAAGAAGAACGTGCAATTCTTGACCAAATGAAACAGGCATAACAGCTTGTCAGATTGCGTTTGAATCGGTTTAATAAAATTGTACTACGTTTTTAAAGTGGATTTAAGTGCTGCATTAAATTGTGGAGAAGCAAAAGTTTTTGTGAATAAATAATATATTAGGATAATTATAAATTAGAATAATTGATCAGTTTCTATGATCTAGGGCCTATTCCTTTACCAGATTAAACGGACTGGACTTAAGTCCAAGGTGTAGGAACTAGATATCGAGTTCTGTGACCGCCGAAATTTTCGGCCGGCTGAACAAAGCCGGCGCCGGCCGGTTAAACACACCGGCCGGCCAGCCAGATTTGACCGACTGATAAAATTAGGCCGGCATAGCAATGTGGTAGGATAAGTTATGTCAAAATGACACTCTGGATTTGAATGCTTTTGTTTTGTCCAAAAATTTGGCGCGTCCTTTCATGGGCGAGCCGGCTGGCCGGCTTTTTGTCCGAAATTCTCCGCCGGTCCAGCGGCCGGTCACCAACTCTAGAGATATCTAACTAACCGGACTAAACGAGTTAAAATAAATCAACGGCCTAATTAATAGTCCGAAACCGTTCCTAAACTACTACTAAACTGAACTAAACGGATTTAACATGCACGCTTAACATTAGCATGCGTAACTAAGTCCGTTTAGTCTGATTAAAAAGCCGCGCACTAAAAATCAAAAATAAACTAAATTAGTCCCTGTCGGCATTAAACGGGTTGCCGACGGTAGGGGACCCCAATTCTAGGCAGAGGACCCTCTCTATTATAGGCAAAAGATTGTCTATTTTTGGCAACAGAACTGAAACTTATGTTCAGAGACCCAAATTACCCACATAAACACCAAAATCTCAATTTCAAAAATTTGACCCCTGAGGACCCCCTTGTTCAAATGTGTTTAGGGGCCCAAATTACCCCTAGGGACAAGTTTTTGTCCGATTCCTTGAAAAAAACTTACTTGTTTACTTGTTACTCTCTTTGTACTTGGTGTTACAATTGCTTTCATCGCCCAAAATTGGGTCATTATGTTTTATCTCTAAATTGTTAAGTAATTTTATGCTTTAAGGGGGTAGTGTCGCGAAAGCAGTCGATTTTGCGCGACTATAAAATTTTTTCAATGAAAGATAGGTCATTGTTTTGTATATATTCTAAAAATATGTTTCAAGGCAAATATTTTTGCCAAGTTTCAGCAAAATTGATACAGCATACAGTTAGCAGTGAAGTCGTAAAGTAGGAAAAATGACCTTTTGAAAACCTATACACATTCGATAATTTCGTCACAATTAAAAAACTTTTTGTTTAGATTCTTTACACAAAGTAAAAGCACATATGCTCTAGTTTATGCACACAAAATTTAGTGCAAATTTCTTGAGTGGTTGTGGAGTAATGCCTGTTTGAACTGTGAAACTGTGCGTAACCTGTAAAGTACTCACAGCAATAATGATAAATTGTAAAAAATTTAGACACTTATTTTGAAATCAAAAGAAAAACGAACTTTCATTTTTTATTTTTCTTATTTGTGGCAAAAAATTGTGAATCAAAACATTACATGTACGTCACAAGCTGGCCAATCTGATATCTGGCTTGATTTTTTGAACTTTTATGTCTCTATTGTGTGATGTCTGGCTCACAATTGGTGATTGGTTAAAAATTAGTTGATAATGGTAGTCTAGTGTCTGGCAGTATTTATTTGACACCTTATGGCATTTCACTGGTTTCTCAGTGAACGTAGAATGTCAAAGCAAAAAGTTATCATTTTTCAGCCTATGAGCAAAACTGCTTTGGCGACACTACCACCTTAATTCGAATGTATCTGCAATATAAATGTCAACACCGCTAGCACCGGTCCAAAGTGTTGTGTATCAGAATTGCCGAGACGCCACTTCAGCACACCTGTTATGAGCGGCCGGACAGGTGCTACCGTAGGTTGACATTTCCACGATGAGAAATAGTGTCTTTGTATTCAAACATTACACAGCTAACACGCGCGCATCAAAAACGCAATTTGGCAATGATTATTTTACTTTTTTAATTGCTTTTCTTCCATGTAGAGATCACGTGCAAACTTGGTTTTGCATTACAACTGCTAATGAAACAGTTCCACGTGGCAGCAAGCCAAGTCAAGTTTCTTCATTATGTTTACAGAAATTCCGAATTTCGTTTTCTAAATTCTACATCTGTACATTGCCAAATTGCTAGAAAATTACATAAACACAGTAAGGCTATTATACTTGTTGATGGAAAAATAAATAGATGTGTTATGTGAATAGATCAAGCTATGTTTATTAACACACTTATGCGTATTAACCAAAATTGGTTCAAATTTTAAAACTTTTGAATTTATTTACAAATTTTATCAAATCAGCACAGTAACTTACCCAGTTAATGAGGTTTCAAACGAAACACTTCAGCAGCACCGGTGGCGCAGTGGGTTAGCGTGTGGTTTGTATGTGATATTTGTTACATCAAATCAGAGATCCCCAGTTCAATTCTGGGCCGGTGTACTTTTTCAATTTCTTGTCTTTATTTATTCGTTGTGCAAAAATAATTTATCCTTGACAATTCACAAAAAGTGTGCAATCTAATTTTAGCCAGTGTGGGCTTGCTTGAAATTAGTAATTTAAGGTGGTAGTTTCGTTTTCGAGGTTTTTGTGATTTCTATGTAATCTTTGCGTCCACAGAACTCAAATTACAAATGACGCCTGAGCACGAATTTTCGGCACAGTACTATAAAGGTCAAAATCCCCAGGCATGTCTCTCACCTTTTTGAAATTTCACCTATGGACATTTTTAGAGGGCTTTAATTATAAGAAAACACGTCAAATTTTCGGTGCGTTCGTTTGTAAGCCATTTTATTAGTGAATTGACTAGTTATTAAAAAAGTGGGGGACATGCCTGGGGATTTTAAACGTGTCAAAAACATTGCCAACTTTCAGACCCAACAGGTACTTGTACGATTCAGAGCTGTGGCGCAAACTTTTTGCAAAAAAAACCTAAATTTTGTAAAGGACCAAATTTCAAACGTTTTTTCCTAAAAAGAAAACCAACGGTTGACTTTCAATACACAGCATAATTTTAGGCAAAAAATAGTTTTACTTTATGCAAAAGACCGCTTGCGATTCGAACTTGTAAACGCTGAGCAATGGCTGTTCAAAAAAATACCTAAAAACGCAATTACCCCCTTAAGTGTAATCACAGTTGTAAACATACTTAGTTTATTGTCAAATTTAAACCGTTGTCGATAAAAGTGATATCACCTCACGTATTTGGGCGAACTAGACGCACTAGATTTGTTACGTAATGTGAACTGTACTAAAAAGAATGATTCTTTATGACACTTCTCAAAAATGTAGTGCAACCTTTGCTAAGCGTCGTAAGATGCATATTTTTTTAATAAAAATCATCTGGGGTTGGTGATAGCGGTTTCCGTCCTGGCGCCGAGCTGAAGTCATGGACCCTGAATAGTTTTCTAAAAGGGGCTGACTGTACAGATTACACCAAATTGATCAAATCAAAGTGATAAACCATCAAGTGATCAAATCCCAAAACAATTGAATTTAGGCGAAAGTTTAAATTTTTTTAGCTCATTTTTCAAATAATGTAACATAACACAGACTTCACTGAAACAAATACGACCTGGTTGAACTAGTCTAAACTAGACACACTAGACTTGTGAACTATACTAAAAATAATGATTTTTTGATAATGATAATAATGATTTTAATAAAAGCAAAACTTGAAAAAATTTGTTAGTTTCAATATTTTGCTGTAAATCATAAATTACGTCATCACAAGGAATGGTCGAACAAGTCCAAACTAGACGCAGTAAACTTGTTAGTTTGTTTTAATTAGTATGTTTTAATTAGTATGTTTTAAAACTATCCTAAATATAGTGATAATTATAATAATAGGTTCACGTGATTCTGGAAAGGCTGGCTTTGATGTTCTAAACATGAAATCAGCTTACATTATGATGGACGCAGCCCGGTTCTCTGGTTCCAGGTCAATAAAGTTGGAGTTTGTCAAAATTAATCTCACGTTTTTCGGCACATAAGTCAGCGGTAACCTATAGTTTTTATGGTATCAAATGAAAGATGTTCTTATATCCTATCTGACGCTGAAAACTGGAACTTTTTAACATCTAGCTAAAAAAAGTTATGGCGGAAATAGTTTTCGCGTAAACTTTGTATTTTTCTAAAGTATCACGCAACGTCCGTGTCATCATTGATATAACAAAAAAATGCGCCCATAGTCACCCATATAACTGTGATCCTTACACAAAACAGTTTTCACTTCATCACTGACCATGGAGCCGGCTTTATGGGTCCAAATCCGAAAGTTATTTTATTCTAAAACTTTATTTTGCGTTTTTCGGTATATAAGTCAGCGTTAGCGTACATTTGGTATAAATGAAAGCCCGTCTTGTGCCTGCCTAACTTTGAAAACTAGAACCTTTTACGTGGTACTTGAAATAAGTTATGGTCAACAGTTCTTTTTAGAGAACAATTTTGTTCTACAAAATTCCTCCTCTACTACTCACACCATAAGCGTACTGAACAAATCGTTATAACTTGCTTCAACGTTGACGTAGAAACACAAAATTGACAGCATTCAACTCAGAATTGAAGGGGCTTTCGAATGATACCTTACATGACGTTTAAGGACGCAACAGCCAGTCACGTATGATTATTATTTTATACAGACCCTTGGCCGCCGTTTACGCCATTATGTGACATATCAATCGATAGCACCTTAACGGAAGCATATAAAACAAATTTCACATCGATACCATAGAACCAACAAAAGGTATGGCTCCTGAATTTTTACCCTTCGGTGATTACCTATAATCACTTCATATGCGATCAAACCGCATTGTATATAATTCAAATTTAATGAAAATTTGAAAAATTTTTCAAAAAATTTCTTTGTCGTACAATGAATTACGTCAAGTTCTAGATTTGGTCGAACTAGTCTAAACTAGGCGCACTAGTTAATATACTTTAACTATCCTGTTTATAATAATAATGTAACTCTCAACTCCACATTGAAGTATCAGTTAGAACCATGTGTGGCATTATGACGTTTAGCTTTCAAATCTAGGGCAGTCGCTTGGTTCAAAAGTTATACGCAACGTAAAATGGAGTTATTTGTCTGTTGCTAAGAACAACGTTCAAACGTTGTTACTGAAAACGTGGTACTTAGCATCTGTTTCATTAAAATGTCTAAAAGAAGCGTTAATGCTTCATACTACATTGCTAGGATGTGAATTTGAGTTTAAAAGGACGTAAAATGGAGTTATTTTTATGGAGTCCTCCGCGACAGGCCATTTGTAGTTAGTTATTTTTGGAGGTTAACCACAAAAATGGCTCCAACTATGAACATCAGAGAAAAATGAAAATTATGTCATTGGAAAGACCGTTTTTAGCCCTTTCAAATTACATATCACGTGATTGCGCAACTTACTTAAAATAAATCCAAATTTCACTTTCTAAATTTTGACGTAAGTTAAACGTTACGTCACGGGGTCACGTGACCCATCATTTGAAAGCTCTAACAATTTCCTCTCCAGTGACGTTTAAATTATTATTGTAACGTGTAAAAAGTTATGGCCCCTGAAAAGCTTTCCTAAAAGGGGCTGGTTGTACAAATCATCCCATGCGTGATCAAATCCCAAAACAGTTTAATTTGAGCAAAAAATTTTAAATTTTTTTGCTAATTTTTTTCCAAAAATGGAACATAAAAAAGACTTAACTAAAATAAATATAGTATAGTCTGACTAGTCTAACTAGACGCACTAGACTTGTAATTAGTATTAATTAATAGGATATAAACTATGCCAAACAAAATGATAACTATAATAATCCAGATTTGAATACACCAAACGAAAGCTTATGTTACGCTGATCATTATTATTATAGTACCTAAGCAAAATTTTTTATAGAAATTAACTTACTTTTTGGAGTCAATCCATTGTGTTAAATAATAAAAACAAACTAACTTAAACCAATTTTAGCTTACCTTTGTGTAGTGGTTAGCATTGAGGCGTATCACCCCTCTGGTCTCTGGTTCGAGCCCAGCCAGGGGTTCATTTTTTCAATTTTTTAGCACAAGATTTTGTGACCACAACGAAAATTTGTCATTTCGTTAATAAGCATTTCTATCATAACACTACCAATACGTATTTGATTCTAATCATATAGTTACCATTTGTTTGGCGAAAAAGCACCGGTCTCGACAAATTTTGGCCAAAATTTAGTTTATCCGGTTTACTGTTTAAATCATTTACTGTAACTAGAGATACCCGCTTTCCTCCCCTATTACCGAATTTTGGGGAAAGTCTTCCCCCCATTCCTACCAAATACTACTTCGTCAGAAAACTTTTTCAATTTTTTTTGTATATTTGGGGATCCGCGTATTTTCTTCACGTACATACATCCCTAACATATCTGACGCAGTAAACTTGTTAATATTTTTATACTATCCTAACTATAATGATAATGAAAATATTTATTAACGACAACTTGTACAGGCGTAAATTCCAGTTAGAATACAGTCACTTTTGAAAGTGAAAGCGCAAAGTTTTTGGTTGTTATTACATACCGGTACTCGGACAAGATTTCGGTTCTCACAATTTTTTGATGGAGACAGGGGAGCTGCTAGCCGTTCCCGGGACCTCCACTGGAGAAACCACTATAACCTATTTTGTCATGATCACTATAAGAGTTGATTCAAACTGTACTAGGGAATAAAGGCATCAGACACACGATCAAAGAACGTTTCGTCCGCTTATTAGTTTCGGACTTTTTAGTGTAACTAATATTAAGACATTGTGCACAATACGGGCATATGCATACTTTTGACCCGTAGTTCCGTTTGCAAATAATGTGTGGCAGAAGGGCAAAAGTATGAAACGAGCAGCCGGTTTTACAATCACTTGTCCAGGCACCCGTTTGTCCCAATGTGCTCTGCTCGCAATTCAGTTTAATGAATGCAAAATATTTACCATTTTTTTCAGAAATGATGTCAATGTGTGGGCATGTGACACAAGCTCTATAAAGTAAACACATGATTCCATTTCAAGTCTACTCTTACAAATAGACTTTGTAATGCAATGGCATCACCAAATGAAGCAACAGTTCCAACTCAAATGCCATACTTTTGAAGATGTATCAACTGGCTTTCACTGACTATTATAAGTTTCGAAAACTGAATTTTCTCGAAAAGACAAACAATACAAAGAACAAAATATCACATTGGAAGTTGACAGTAGAAAGGTGGAATGACATCATGAAGCCGCTGAAGCTGCATCAGAATAACAAACAAGACATTGAAACAGTTAATATATAAATAAATATAAATAAAAATACTATATTAATTTTCGGCTCTTCATTTAACTCTTTTTTTGGTCATACAAAACTATTCTGCCGTCGTTACACTACATCAACTTACGGGGATTCTCTAACTAATCTAAACTAGACGAATCAGACTTGTAATAATAATTGATAGGATCTAAACTATTCTAAGCAAAATGATAAATAAAATAATTAGGGTTTAAATATACCAGTGAATAGATCAAGTTATGTTTGTTAACACACTTATGCGTATTAACCGAAATTGGTTCAAATTTTAAAACTTTTGAATTTATTTGCCAAACTTCATTAAATCAGCTCAGAAACTTACCCATTTAATGACGTTTCAAACGAAGACTTTCAACAGCACCGGGGGCGTAATGGGAATGTATGTAACACTTGTTGCATCAAACCAGAGGTACCCAGTTCGATTCAGGGCCGGTGAATTTTTTTTTTATTTTTTGTCTTTATTTATACATTGTGCAAAAATAATTTATCCTTGGCACTTCACAAAAAAAAAGTGCTGTCTATTTCCAACCAGTGTGGGCTTGCTTGAAATTAGTAGTTTATGTGTGCGATCAATGCTAATCACAGTTGTAAACATACTCAGTAATATCACCTCGCGTATTTTGACGAACTAGACGCACTAGACTTGTTACATAATGTGAACTATACTAAAAATAATGATAATGACAGAATCTTAATGATACTTCTCAAAAATGTAGTACAACCTGTGGTAAGCGTCGCAAGATGCATAATTTTTTGATAAAAAGCGTCTGGGGTTTGTCATAGCGGTTTCCGTCCGGGCGCCAAAGTCAAAACTACGTCAACATAAAGTAAATGGGTCACGTGACCCATCAATCGAAAGCGCTTTGTCTCCCATGCGGCTGCGACACCCATAACAAAAGTTATGAGGATTTCAAGGGTTTCACACCGTAGAACACTGTTATCATAATTAAATCGTAATTACAACAAAAGTGTTCTATTTCTCATATCCTTAAAGGCGCCATAACTGGCCTTTAATAACTCAAGATTAGCATCATTGGATTCCTGACAGGCAGGGCTTTCGAAAGAAGGGTCACATGACCACCTGACGCTTCAGATTACCCCGAAATAAATATCTCAAGGTACGCTCACTTGACACGGTCATGTGACCCATCATTGAAAAGCTCTAACAATTTCCTGACAAATGACGTTAAAATTATTATTGTGTTGAATAGAAAGAGGAGGCCCCAATTTAGAAAGAATGAAAAAAATGGAGGCGCCGGGAATCGAACCCGGGCCGCCTGCTTCGAAGTCAAGCATGCTACCACTACACCACAGCCCCAGAGTCTCATAGGCCCTAATTCTCATTTACAACAATTGTATCACTACGGTATCAAAAGTTATGGCCCCGAAAAGTTTTCTAAAAGGGGCTGACTGTACAGATCACACCATGGATGATCAAATCCCAAAACAATTGAATTAGGCAAAAATCTAACTTTTGAAATGCTCATTTTTCAAATAATGTAACATAGCACAGACTTCACTGAAATGAATACGACCTCGTCGAACTAGTCTAAACTAGACACACTAGACTTGTATCAATAATAATTATAATATTTACCTTACTATACTATATAAACTTTCTTGCTCAAAAAGAATTACGATAATAATTCAGGATCGGCTCAACGCAGAAACTTCATTTTTACGTCATCAGACAGCCGATAGCGTGGATAAAAAGTTTTCTATTCAAAGTCAGTTCGTAAAAGAAACCGTTTAACCGCTACACCGGTTTGAAAAAAATGAAATTTTTCCATGCTGACATTTTCGGGCTCGTACCTCTACTACGATGAATGTAAGATGATACTATAGTGTCATTTAATTCGCAAATATTCAGACCGTCATAACTTGACTCAACGTTAACGTAAAAACATAAAACTGACGCCTTTCAACTCAGAACAGTGCGCGCTTTTGAATGATACCTTACTTGACGTATATATACCACTCACGTATAAACGTTTAAATTTCCAATTCTAAATTATGACGCAAGCTTAACGTAAAGGTACAGGGGCATGTCACCCATCATTTGAAAGCTCTTTGCATTTGCTTACAAATGATGCTAATATTATTGTACTATCTCTACGCTATCGAAAGTTATGGCCCCTTAACCCTTGCTTAAGGGGTTGACTATATACACGAATCACACCATGTGTGATCAAATCTCAATGCGAAGGCTGAATTTTTTCAAATTAAAGTTTTAATAATTTTTTGTTAAACCATAAATTTCATCAGGAATAATCGAACAAGTCTAAACTAGACGCACTAGACTTGTTACAATATGTTTATTACCTTTTACCTTACTATACTATATAAACTTTCTTGCCAAAAGATAATTACGATAATAACTCAGGATCGGCTCAACGCAGAAACGTCATTTTTACGTTATCATATAGCTGACAGCGTGGCCAAAAATTTTTCTATTCAAAGTTAGTTCGTAAAGGAAACCGTTTAACCGCTAAACCGGTTTGAAAAAAATAAAAAATTTTCATACTGATATTTTTGGGCTCGAACATCTACTACGAGGAGTGTAAGATGATACTATAGTGTCATTTAATTCTCAAATATTCAGACCGTCATAACTTGCCTCTACGTTAACGTAAAAACATAAAATTGACACCTTTCAACTCAGAACAGTAGGCGCTTTTGAATGATACCTTACTTGACGTATACTATTCACGTTTAAACGTTTAAATTTTCAATTCTAAATTATGACGCAAGCTTAACGTCAAGTTAAAGGCCATGTCACCCATCATTTGAAAGCTCTAACAATTTCCTCTCAAATGACGTTGAAATTATTATTCTCCCACTTCCGTATAAGAAGTTATGGCCTCTGAAAATTTTCATAAAGGGGGGGGGCTGATTGTACTACAGATCACACCATGGGTGATCAAATCCCAAAACAATTGAATTTAGGCAAAAATTCAATTTTTTTGCTCATCTTTCAAATAATGGAACATAAATAGACTTAACTTGGATATATACATGGTCGAACTAGTCTAAACTAGACGCACTAGACTTGTTACAATATATATTTACCTAATAATAATGATAATGATAATAAGCGGGTTTTGCCTTCGCAGTCATCTCAGAAACCCCTGGCGTATGATATTTTCACTATTCATATGGCTGATCAAACAGTAAAAACCAAGTTACAGCGGTTTGTGTCCGGGCGCCAAGGTCAGTACTACGTCAACTTGCATAAGTGGATCATGTGACCCCTCATTTTAAAGCGCTTCGTCTCACCAATCGAATGGTGAAATTCCCAAGTGGCTGCGATTCCCATAACAAAAGTTATGGGGATTTTTAGGTTTTCACACCATAGAACTCTTTTATCATAATTAAATCGTAATTACGAAATTACGATATGTGTTCTTTTTACTCATGTCCTTAAACGCGCCATAACTGGCGTTTAAATACTCGGACAGACACAAGAGTAGCATCATTGGATTGCTGGCGTGAAGGGCTTTCAAGAGAGGGGTCACATGACTACATTGCCCCTCAGATTACTCCGAAATAAATATTTCAGGGTACGCTCACGTGACAAGGTCATGTGACCCCTCATTTGAAAGCCTTAAATCAAGAAGATTGATGTCAGTGTAATGCAATGATGTCAGTGTCATTGATGTCAGTGTGATGCAATCATGGTTGTATGTAATTCCTATCGTCCGCTAGAGGTCTTTCAAACTTGACCCTTCGTGACTAACTATAATCAGCCCATGTTAGATCAAATCTCTTTACAAGTAAACTTTAACTAAATTTTTTTGAAAATCAAAAACACTAACATTCAAATGCCATGAAATTTATGTATGTTATCGAACTAGTCTAAACTAGACGCACTAGACTTGTAATAATTAATAGGATATAAACTATCCTAAGCATAATGATAAATATAATAATCCATTTTTTAATGTACCAAACCCAGTTTCAAATATACCAAACGAAAGCTCATAACCCGCTTATCATTTTTCGGTTAACTCCTAAGCTAAATTGTTTTTATGGAAATAAAATTAATTTTTGGAACCAGTCCATAGTGTTAAATAAAACAAACAAAATAACTTAAACTTATTTTAACTTACTATTGTCGTAATCCCCGTTGTGTAGTGGTTAGCATCGAGGCGTTTGACCCCTCTGGTCGCTGGTTCGAGTCCAGCCGGGGGTTTCTATTTTCAAATTTTTAACTTGGCATTTTTTGAACACAACGGAAGTATTTGAATTATATACTTACGGACTTAATGTTCAGATATTTATTTATCAGAAACTTGTTCGAACTTTTGTGTTTTTGGTGATCCGCGTATTTGCTTTCTGTTTATACCTGGACCCTGACGTACCCTGCGCACTATACTTGTAATAATTACCTAACCTATACTATCTGAATTTGTTTTAAAAAAGAGATATTGATAATAACTCAACTTGGGTTCTACGTACAAAAACCATTTTTACGTCATAATGTAGGAAATTATCTCACCTATAGTTTTTCTAGAAGGCACTTTTTTTATTATTTACCCTAGAACAATTACAGGGATTGAAAAAGAATTTGCTGTCCCAAAATTTGATCCTGGATAATCGTATGATCGTAATGTTAAAATTTAGTCACTTTTTCTTATTTCTGAGCAGCACAAGTGTCGGAATTATATCGGATGTTTCTGCCAAACAAGGAACAGTAGACGAGATGCGCTCTTCACAATTTTGCATGCGGATGAAAATAAATTGTGAACTTCAGGATATTCATAGAGAAGTATTTGCATGGTAAATTTAAACTTGAAAAGGAATGATTAAAAATGGCAATTATTCAATAGGTTAAGTTAATTCAGTTTAGAAATTTAAGCTAATATCGGATGAAAAGTCACGCTTACTCAACGTCTATACATACGTTTAGTAAGGTTGATTGTTTGCGAATTCGCGTGGAAGGAAAATTTGTGTGAGAATAAAAAATTGGGATAACCCAAAAATTGTTTTGTTTCATCGGATTTTTTCACAATCTAAACTAAAAAACAAAATGCCAGTTAGCACCAGGACAAGGACAACGCATACTGATAAATATGAAGCGAGCTTACGCGTTTTGTACGTAAGTACGAAAGTTGTTAAAATTGTTTTAGAAAGTGTGCAGTAGCTGTAAAAACAAAGTGATTGCAAACGGCGATGGGTAAAATCTTTGTCCAAGTTGTGGAGTTGTAGCAATCTTGTGCTACATCTTCAATTTCGAAGAATTAATTGCTGACAGCCCGGAAGCGCAACTGTCAAAAAAGAGGACGTTAGAAAGACAATGTTTCAATGTAATAGCGAAGAAGTTTACAGTAAGAATGAGTATTAACCCTTCCACGCATACTGTTGCATCAGAATCAAAATTGCACTATCTCATGCTAGTGAAACCTGTCGGTGTTAATCTTCACAAAATCAGCTGCTTCACGAGGATGCCTTAGGTATCCAAGTGAAGCGAGCCGCTAGCCCAGTAGGTTGCGTGATAGTCTTGTCACAAAGCTGTCCCTGTAACACAGTACGCATCTGTGGTGACGGATCAAAAACCAACTAAAGGTTGGACTTTTGCATTTTTGAACGCAGGAAAGGGTTAATAGTTGCAGTTGTTTCTTAGGTAAGGTATAATCAGTACTGCTAAATAATACAAATTCTACATGCATATTAGTAAAGAATACGTAACTGCATGGTTGGATTTCGATAACGTGAAAAAAGTATTATACAACTTTGAACTTATATACACGTGTGGCTAGATTAACATGATATGTACCGTACTGGATCGTGCGATAAAATTTAGACAAAATTTTGAACAAAATTTCAAAATTTCGTTTGAAAAAATGTACTGTAAAAGTCAAAAAGGTTTCCTACACAGAAGGTTCCCCGTATGCCCGTTTAAGGGTCGATTCATACTTCAGTAGGGCATACGGACAAACGGACTTACGCCCGGTTCATAGTTGTCCGTAAGGGCTGTCCGTGTTCGAGTCCGTGTCCGTGTCCGTAAGAGTAATTTAATTCATACTTGTCCGGATGTCCGTAACAAGTTGTCCGAGAGTGTCCGTAAAGGCTGTCCGGATGTCCGGAAGACAAGTTGAATTCAGTTCAACTTTTGTCCGTGTCCGTAAGAAACCAGCCAATGAAATGCGTAATATGCGCTCAGTAGCTGCATTTTAGTGTGCTAAGAACGTCTTTAAATGTTGAATGTTGGATTCTCACACGCTTGGTACGCTGCAGAATGTATAGGCGTTATTTTATATGCATACGCACTATCCATAGAGTGTCCGTAGCAGTATGAATAAAATGCTGCTGACGGACACGGACACGGACAAATGTTACGGACAACCTTCCAGACACGGACCTGTACTCGGACACGGACAGCTTACGGACAGATCCGCACTACTGTGAACTAGGCTATACACGGACAAATCTCGTTTTGTCTGTTTTTCGATTCATACTTTTTTAGGGCAAACGGACGGATATACGGCTGTACGGTCATACGGACAAAGGCGAGATTCTTACTTTTGATCCGTATGTCCGTTTTTTGTGCTAGAATAGTGCTTTTAGATTGTTATAAACGGACATACAGCTGAAGTGCAAACGGGCATACAGCTGTACAGACGAAAGTATGAATCAAACAGACGTTTTGCCACTCCGTCCGGACGTCCGTTCTTCCGTTTATCCGTATGTCCCAATGTCCGCACATAAGTATGAATCGACCTTAAGTATGAATCAAAAACTAAATTAGTTTATTCTTATGTCCTCAATGCTAGAGATAGAAACAACCAAATGATTCATCCCCACGCCTCATCCATTTCTGATTTGATTCACTTTACTAGCATTAGAGGCGCGACACCGATTCCCAGTTTACTGTACATGTCGTGGAATGTACACAGAGATTTGGATCCTATTTGCTTATATTGCTGCAGTCACCAGTTATATTACACTTGTCCAAAGACGGCGTCTACACAATATTACAAGCCAAAAAAACCACTATGGACCTATTACGCTGATCAAAGTGACAAATACAGTGATAAGGTCAATTCATATTTCTAGTAAAATGTCCTTCGTTCTAAAGTAAAGTTGCAAAAAAATCACGCTGCACAAAAAAAAAATGACGTTTCTCATGTGACCACTTAGTATTTCTGTTCGCTGACCAGTTCGACTCTAATGATGCAACTAAAATAAAGATTACATTACAACGCAACAACAGTTTTAACTTGGCGCTTTTCGGAGCTCTAGTGTCATAAGTAAGACACGCAATAAGCATAACATTGACTTAGTTCTAGCAATGATTTTTACATTATCCACTTTGAACTTTGTTAGGTCATCTCTAAGCCTAAATTGAATCTACATTCATAATAATAAAATCAAGCCTTTTTGAGCTACATTATCACCTCAATTAAGGTGGTAGTTACGTTTTCGCAGCTTTTTTCAACGTTCTATTTTGTAGCAATTACTAAATCAATTTACAAGCGGTCTTTTGCATATTATTAATCCACTTATTTTTTACAAAATTACAATTTTTCAACAGTCGACGTTACTCATAGTGTGCACGCTAACTATTTTGGTGAAGCTTATCAACTCAATTTTTTTGCATTTTTTCTTATATTTCGTTATTTGTCACTGTGGTACAAAATATTCCTCATACAGTCAAGCAATTTATACCAAAAAAACGTTGATGTGTTGTAAAAGTGCTGGTATGCTTAACTAAACGTAATAATTTAGCATATTTTTACAATGAGCAAAAGTTCGCCTCAAATTTTGCTAAGAAGTCAAGAAACGGCAGTTTTTATAACTTTGGTAGGCTGTAAATAAAAAAATAATCAACCTTTTCGCTCAATTCGAAAAAGGTATAGGGCAAATTTATTTGGCAACTGTCAAGTATGCTTTCTTTGCATTCTTATGAACTGAACAGGGTATTTGTTACTGCAACTGAAATCACTAATTGTGCTCAGAAATGACGGATTATTTGAAATTTTTTACTTTAGTTAAATAGGGCTCATTGGGGTCAGCTAATATTACATTAAGCATAGTTTTCCCGAACCCGTTGAAAAATTGGCGGAAAAAAGTTTAAAAAATGACGTTTCAGGAGACTGAAGAAAAATTGCAATTTTTGAAGGGGTTTATTAACACTGCCAATGCTCTTGGCTGCTGTGTAATATGCTAACCAAATTTTGCTGGTATAATGGATGCAGAAGGGACTATATACATGTAAATAATGGTGTCAAGTGGTTATTGGTACTTTGTGATATTGGCAAGCATACATGTATGAGGGGGGGATGGGGGGGACCGCCCCAAAATCGAGGGGCCGGGGGGGAGGGTACCCAAAATTCGGGCAAAATTTAGTAAAAATGGCACTTTTTTAGGAAAATTTTACAAAATTTTGCAAAGTTCGGGGGGTATTTTTGGTCGTTCAGGGGGGGGGGAGGGTCCCCAAAATTTGGCCGGAGAGGCCCCCTCAAAATTTTGACCCCGTTACATGTATGTTGGCAAGAGAAGTCAGAATTGAGGTAAAAGACTTCAAAGTTAGACATCGCCTAGAACGACTAACAGAATTATGTCATATTTTAGCAGAAAATATTCTTAAAATAAAATGGGTTACACTTTTTTTGAATGGCTTTTTGAGTAGTGTAAGAGCTACAAAAATTTGCATACAATTTTGTAAGTCCTCAAAAAATACACAAAAAATCCAGTTTTTGAGCTATAAACTAGCCGTAAAAGTTTGAATTAATGCCAAAGTTAGCTGAAATATTGCTAATTTCATTCGCAATATCCGTGCTAAATTTGATTATGTTCGGTCAAGTAACTTTTGAACTATTGCAAAAACTTCGAAAACGCAACTACCACCTTAAGAACTGTGCTCATCACAAATCAGTTTTGAACTAAATTTTGAAATGTTTTGGGAAAATTGAAAGCAAGCTTTACCTATTGAGTCGAACAAGATTAAACTAGACGCACTAGACTTGTTATTTTACAATATGAACTATCCTAATAATTCTGATAATGATAATAATTCAACTTCTACCAGTCATATAAACATACTGAAAACGCCAAATTGTAGAGCTACATATTCTGCACTGGATCTGTAACTTTCAAGGTTGTAAGACCTACTATCCTTAAGTTATAACGCCAAAACGCCAAACTTTTTACGTTTAGGCAGCAAAACATGAAGTCGATTTATTTTGACGTTTTTCGGCAAATAAGACAAACATAACCCTAATGTTTTTGGTATCACCAGAAAGCTCTTTCTCTGCCCTAACTAACAGTGAAAACTAGAACTTTTTACGCGGTACCTGAATAAAGTTACAGCCTAAAGTGCGTCAAAATGACGCAATATTTAGTCAAAATATTTTGACATTTTTCGGCATATAAGTCAGCGGTGACCTATAGTTTTTTTGTTATCAAATGAAAGCTCTAACTCGTAGGTATCCAACAACGAAAACTAAATCTTTTTACGCGGTACTTGAAGAAAATTACGGCCAAAACCATGGCGGTGGTCCAGTATTATTAATATTTCAAATGTATTTTGACGCTATTGGGAACATGTCAGCCAGAATCTATAGTTTGGTTAGTGTCAATTGAAAGCGCCTTTTCTGAACTATTGAACTGCGGAAACTAGAAAATTTTTGGTGACCCTAAAAAAAGTTATTCCCAAAACCGTGGTGGCTGAAAAACATCATTATTTGGTCAAAGACGTTTTTCGGTATATAAGTCAGCGTCAACGTATAGCTTTTTTGGTATCAAATGAAAGCCCGTTTTCTGCCCTGTCTAACTTTGAAAACTAGAACCTTTTACGTGGTACTTGAGATAAGTTATGGTCAAAAGTACTTTTTAGAAAAGAATTTTGTTCGAAAAAATTTCTCCTCTACTACTCACACCATAAACGTACTGAACAAAGTTCGAAAAAAATGAAATCTTTATAACTTGCGTCAACCTTGACGTAGAAAAACAAATTTAACAGCATTCAACTCAGCATTGAAGGGGCTTTCGGATGATACCTCACATGACGTTTACGGACGCAACGGCCAGTCACGTATGACTATTATTTTTATACTGAACATTGGTCGCCGTTTACGTCATCATGCGACATATCAGTTGATAGCTCTTGACAAGCGCAAGCATATAAAACAAATTTCACGTCGATACCATAACCCTAACAAACGTTATGGCTCCTGGAATTTTTCCCTTTAGTGACTACCTATAATCACCTCATATGCGATCAAATCGCATTGTAATTCAACTTTTAACTTAAAAACTTTTTAAACAATTTTCATTGTCATACACTAACTTACGTCAGGTACTAGATTTGGTCGAACTAGTCTAAACTAGACGCGCTTGTCAAATTTGAAGTGAAACTGTCAAATTCAAATTTTGAAGTAAAATTAATTTAAAATTTTTTGAAAAAAGATTTTATTGTCAAACACTGCTTAACCTCACGTTGTAGATCTAGTCTAACTAGTCTAAACTAGACGCACTAGTCTTGTAATAATAATAATAATAATTAATAGGATATAAACTATTCTAAGCATAATGATAAATATAATAATCCAGTTTTTAATGGACCAAACCCAGTTTCAAATATACCAAACGAAAGCTCATAACCCGTTTAGCATTTTTCGGTTAACTCCTAAGCTTAATTCTAATTATGGAACTAAAATTGATTTTTGGAACCAGTCCATAGTGTTAAATAAAACACACAAAATAACTTAACCTGATTTTAACTTACCATTGTCGTAATCCCCGTGGTGTAGTGGTTAGCATCGAGGAGTCTCACCCCTCTGGTCGCTGGTTCGAGTCCAGCCGGGGGTCGTTTTTTTCAAATTTTTAACTTGGGTTTTTTTAGAATAGTGAAAGTATTGCATTTCAATCACATACTTGCGTATAGATCTAAGGCATTTCTTCATCAGAAATTTTCTCAAATTTTTTTGTCCTTTTTGTGATTCGCGTATTTGCTTCACGTACATAGATTCCTAACATACCCTACGCACTAGACTTGTAATAATTAATAGGATATAAACTATTCTAAGCAAAATGATAAATATAATAATTCGGTTTTGAGTATACCAAAAGAAAGAGCAAGTCATGGTTATTAACACACTTATACGCATTAGTCAAAATTTGTTCAAATTTTTAAATTTTCAAATTTTTTTATCAACTTCATTAACCGCAGAAACCTACCTATTTAACGATGTTTTAAACGCAAAATTTCAGAAGCACCGGTGGCGCAGTGGAGTAGCGTGTGGTTTTTACGTAATTTGTTACGGCAAACCAGTGGTACCCAGTTCGATTCTGGGCCGATGCAGTTTTTTTATTTTTTCCTTTTTGATTTTCATAATAACAAAGATCGATCATCTTTGTAATTTCACGTGGTATTTGTAATCCTTTTCCAGCCAATAGAATTGTTCCAAAACTATATAGATATGCAAATTAGTTTAAAAATTAGTATAAAAGGGGGCAGAAAAATGCGAAGATCGTCAGTCTTGACTGACCAGCAAGCCGTCTAATTTGACGGCTTGCTATTTTTGTGAACTGCGGCCTTCTAGGAGGAAGGGTCGCAGTTCAACCCACGGGATTTCGGCTTTGGCCGTTCTCCTGTGGTAGGTCGCAGTTTTCAACCAAAATATTGGTTGAGAGCTGCCTAAACAGTGAGTCCCTTGAAAGGTGACTGCTGTCAGCATTTGAGGCTGCAGCCTTCTCCTTTGAAGGTGACTGCAGTCAGCTTCAAGAAGCTGCTGCTTTGTAAGCTTCACAGTGTAAGCTGTAGCAGCTAATTTTTAGGTTGACTATTGTGGTCAGATTCGTCAAATTTGACTCAGCGTGTGTTTAATCAAGTGTCAATCAACAGATTCGAAAATGATTTAAAATAAAAAAATAAGCCGTTTCTGAATAGTGAGTAGCTACGTAATTTCGAATTTGCATTGAGCAGTCAAATCTGAATGGGTACTGATATATCCAACTGTAACTACTAAGAAACGGCTTACTTATATCAAAAGTATTTTGTGGTCATGTAACGTCGCCGCCTCAAATCACCCCTCACTCGACAGTTCTGACAATTTCCTCATAAATGACATTAAAATTATTGCAGTATCAAAATGTTATGATTCCTGAAAACACTTCCAAGAAGAGCTGACTACACAGCGTGCACCGTGTGTAATCAAATTGCTAATACTTGCATTCATACTAAATTGGCTAAATTTATGAAATAATAAATGAACTCAATGAATCAATCTGATCTGGTCGAACTAATCTAAACTAGACGCACTAAACTTGTTACCTAACCTATACTATCTGAATTTGTTTGAAAAAAATGATATTGATAATAACTTGACTTGTGCTTAACGTAAAAAAACAGTTTTTGTTACATAATGTAGCCAATTATTGTACGTTTAGGTTTTCTATAAAACACTTTTTTGTATGACTGAGCATTTAAAAATTATAGGGGTTTAAAATAATTTTGGGGTCACAGGAATTGAACTTCGGTCATCGTGTGACAGTAATGATGCAAACATGTGTTAATGTTATTGTGAACAGAAATTGTGTTCAGTCCAAAAAACAAGTTGATATATACTCAAGAAGCATCAGTAATATCAATCAACAGCAAAGTCAGCTGTTTTTTTTTACTGTGAAGGTGAAGACAGACTTTAGAACTCAGAATGAAGACAACTAGCGGAAAGTGTTGAACTGAAGCAGTGTTGAACTGAAGAAGTGGTAACGGAGGTACGATACTTTAAAAGTGAATACGATTACGATACAATTGCGAATGATACAAATAGTGAATACGATACAAAAATTCAAAACAAGGCAAAGCAGCATTGAAATAACAAACCACCATGCTGAACCTCATCAGACGAAAGTCCCGCTTATTATAAATTCAAAATATTTCGGCCACAGAAACAATATAAAATTGTCTAAAACATGCGTGAGTTTAAGTTGTGATTGTAAAAGTGTAAATGGTCTGTCTGTACCTTTGCTTACGTAAGTCGGACTGATATCCTCTTAATATAATCTTAATGTATCACGTCTTTTGTCTTTGTCTATGCATATCATTTAAGTAACAAAATTGGACACAACAGAAATAGCGCATTGTTTTTTTCATTTTTTCATTAAGGTGGTAACTGGTAGTGTCGCCACAGCAGTTTTACTCTTAAGTTTCGAAAAGATAGTTTTTGCTTTGAAATAGTACGTTCACTGAGAAACTAGTCCAAGGTTGTATGGTGTTAAATATTTACTGTCAGACACTACACTACAATATCGACCAATATTTTGGACCAATCACCATTTTTAAGCCGGACATCACACAATTGGGACATCCAAAATCAACAAAACAAGCAAGATATCAGATTGGCCAGCTTGTGAAGTACACTTAATGTGTCGACACACAATTTTTTGCTACAAATAAGAAAACATAAAAATAAATGTACATTTTTCGTTTGATTTCAAACTAAGCTTCTGGATTTTTCGCAATTAAGCATCATTGCTGTGAGTACTACACAGTTTACGTACAGCTTCACAGTTCAAATGAGTATTACGTCACAGCCGCTGAAGTAGTTCGCACTAAATTATGCGTGCATAAACTACAATATATGTGCTTATAGTCTGTGTAAACAAATTAAACAAATAGTTTGATAATTGTGACGAACTTATCGAATGTGAATAGGTTTTAAAAACATCATTTTTCCCACTTTGCGGCTTTATTTCAAACTGTATGCGGCACCAATTTCGCTGGAACTTGGCAAAAATATTTCACTTGACATGAGAGTGTTCAAATTCCAGACAATCGCACACTCAAAATAAAACATTGTTGACAAAACTGACAAAACCAAAACTACGATTTTTCAAACAAGCATAAAGCTGCAGCTTTACGCATCTGACGCACTAGACTTGTTACCTAATCTATACTATCTGAATTTGTTTGCAAAAAAAGATAATGATAATAACTCAAGTTGTGGTTTACGTAAAAAAACAGTTTTTGCGTCATACTGTAGCTACGCATCATACCTATAGGTTTCCTATAAGATACTTTTTTGTATCAGTGACCGTTGGGAATTTAGGGGGGTTTAAAAACATTTTCAGGTCACCGAATTTGATCCTTACAAATCGTGTGATTTTTGTAATGCTTACAGTTTATCAGTCTTCCTATTTTTGCTTTCTCTATAGTGGTCTGAGAAAAAGAAGTTATATTACTCTGAAAGTAAGCTGATGTATTTCGAGCGCATCCAAAAAGAGCAACTTCAAACTAAAGTGTAGAACATTATATAAGATGAGGCGACGAAACTTAAAATGGCTACCACGCCGCCAAAACCGTTTGTCATTATAAGCGTTATAATTTGATATATATTCTCTAATTTACGATATATATTGTTTTATTGCATTTTTTGCAAATAACGACAAAAAGATTCCGCAAATAACAGCTAGAAAATAATAATTAAAAGGATCGTATTTTAAGTTTGTGTGTCGCCAAGATTGGGATAACCTTGACACGACAGGGTAGGATGAATTGATATTCAAAAATTAATTCAGATTTAATAAAAAAATATTAATAAAGTAACAAGACTTATAGTTTATAAAAATGCATTTATTAATTAGACACGTGACCGGTCACCGTTGGGTTTGGACGGGCTGCTTTTGTAAAATGTTTTAAGTAAAACATGGATGCATAGACTGGTGGCTGTTGAGTTTAGTCTGGCTGCCTTTGTAAACTTTGATAAAACTAAAACATGACTGCATATAATAAAAAATTACAGTTATTAAGTACACACCATACATGGGCGTGGGGGGGATTGCTCCCCCCCCCCAACCGGACCCCGCTCCCCCCAGACAAATCCGCTCCCCCCCCAGAATTTTTTGAAAGTAGCTCACGAAGCTACATTGAGCGGCCGGGGAGCAAAATGGGTGGGTCACGAAGCAAAAATTAGTAGCTTAGGAGCAAATTTGGTGACTCACGAAGCAAAATAGCAAAACTCGCCGGAAAAGTTGCTCCGCACCCCCCCCCCTTCCCGGTCGTACGGCTCCCCCCCAGATTTTCTTAGCTGCACATGTGTGGTACACACGTGACTGTTTTGTTTGGACTGGCTGCTTTTCGTAAATTTTTAAATAAAACATGACTACAACCAAGAGTCTACAACCTAAAATCGCACACGACTGGCACTGTTTGACGAAACGGTGAGAAATCACTGAGTACGCACTGTGCGGATACGCACTTTACTGAGACAACAAAATTTTATGTTACCAAAGCCAACAAAAATGTTAGCGGTTTTTTTGACAAATTTTTGAGAAACTGTAATTTCATAAGATATGGCAATGGCTAATTATGCCATTTTTAAATCGGCAGCTGTCTGCTGTAACAAACAGCCGTATCAAAATAATTCGGGACACAAAACCAACGCAAGTGATGATGATACTTTTCTGTTGGTGACTACATACGACTCAACAATGTACGAGATCAATGCGACTCAACAATGTACGAGATCCAATGCGACTCAACAATGTACCAGATCAAACATTATTAATTAATTTGAAATGTGTAAAAAATGTTAGCGACGAACATAAATAATTATGGTAACAGCTTACATATTTGGTCCAGCCAGTCTAAACTAGACGCACTAGACTTGTTAGTATGTTTAAACACTATCCTATTTTTTATGATAATTATAATAATAGGGTCAGGTGGCTCTGGCAGGGTTGGCGTAGATGTTCTAAACATGAAACAAGTTTACATTGTGCTGGACATGCCCCGGTTCTCTGGTTCCGGGTCAATAAAGTTGGACTTATTTTATTGTCAAAACTAATCATACGTTTTTCGGAGCTTAAGTCAGCGGTAACCTATACTTTTTATGGTGTCAAATCAAAGCTGTTCTTATATGCTAACTGATGCTGAAAACTAGAACTTTTTACCAGGTAGCTAAAAAAAGTTATGGCGTAAAAAGTTTTTACGTAAACTTAGTATTTTTGAAAAATGTTACGCAACGTTCGTGTTACCATTGATATAACAAAGAAAATGCTTCCATGAAGTCAGCCATATAACTGTGATCCTTACACAAAACAGTTTGTACTCCATCAGTGACCATGGAGCCTGAAATATTGGTCAAAATCTGAAATTCATTTTATTCTGAAATTTTGTTTTGCGTTTTTGGGTATATAAGTCAACGTTAACGTATAGCTTTTTTGGTATCAAATAAAAGCCCTTCTTCTGCTCTATCTAACTACGAAAACCGGAACCATTTACGTGGTTCCTGAAAAAGTTATTGTCTAAAGTTCTTTTTCGAAAACATTTGGTTCGAAAAAATTCCTCCGCGACTACTCACACCATATACGTATTGAACAAAAGTTCAGAAAAATTGAAATCGTTATAGCTTGCTTCAACGTTTACGTAGAAACATGAAATTGACAGCATTCTACTTAGAACTTCAGCCGCTTTCGAATGACACCTTACTTGACGTTGACAGACGCAACGTTCGATCAGCGCTTATTATTAATTCATACGGAACGTTGGTTTGCATTTTACGGCATTATGCGACCTATCAATCGATAGCTCTTGACAAGCGCTAGCATTTAAAAAAATTTCACGTCGATGCCACTACCATATGAAAACTTATGGCTCCTGGAATTTTTTCCTTTTATTGACTACCTGTAATCACCTCATATGCGATCAAATCGCATTGCAAGTCAACTTGAACTTAATTTTGAATTTTTTCAAAATAAATTTTAACGTTAAACACTGCGTGACCTCACGTTGTAGACCTAGTCTAACTAGTCTAAACTAGACGCACTAGTCTTGTTACAATATGAACTATCCCAATAATTATGATAATGAGAATAATTCAACTTCTACTAGTCATATAAACATACTGAAAACGCCAAATTGTAGAGGAGCAAATTCTGTACTAGACTTGAAATTGTCAAATCTGTAAGACCTTTTATCCGGACGTTATGGCGCCAAAACGTCAAACATTTTGCGTTTATGCAGCTAAACACGATAACAATCTATTTTGACGTTTTTCTGCAAGTAAGACAAACATAACCGTAACGTTTTTGGTATCACCTGAAAGCTCTTTTTCTACCCTAACTAACAGTAAAAACAAGAACTTTTTACGCGGTACCTGAATAAAGTTATAGCCTAAAGTACGTCAAAATGACGCAATATTTAGTCAAAATATTTTGACGTTTTTCGGCATATAAGTCAGCGGTGACCTATAGCTTTTTTGGTATCAAATAAAAGCTCTAACTCTTAGGTATCCAACAGCGAAAACTAAATCCTTTTACGCGGTACTTGAAAAAAATTATGGCCAAAACAGTGGCAGTGGTCCAGTATTATTAACATTTCAAATGTATTTTGACGCTATTGTGGACAAGTAAGCCAGAATCTATAGTTTGGTTAGTGTCAATTGAAAGCGCCTGTTCTGAACTGTCTAACTGCGGAAACTAGAAAAATTTTGGCGGAACCTAAAAAAAGTTATTACCAAACCCGTGGTGGCTGAAAAACATCATTATGTGGTCAAAGACGTTTTTCCGTGTATAAGTCAGCGTTAACGTATAGCTTTTTTCGTATCAAATGAAAGCCAGTCTTCTGCCCTGTCTAACTTTGAAAACTAGAACCTTTTACGTGGTACCTGAAATAAGTTATGGTCAAAAGTTCTTTTTAAAAAACAATTTTGTTCGAAAAAATTCCTCCGCGACTACTCACACCACAAACGTATCGAACAAAGTTCGAAAAAATTGAAATCGTTATAACTTGCGTCAACCTTGACGTAGAAACACAAAATTGACAGCATTCAACTCAGAATTGAAAGGGCTTTCGGATGATACCTTACATGACGTTTACGGACGCAACGGCCAGTCACGTATGACTATTATTTTATACTGACCATTGGTCGCCGTTTACGTCATCATGCGACATATCAATTGATAGCTCTTGACAAGCGCAAGCATATCAAACAAATTTCACGTCGATACCATAACCCTAACAAACGTTATGGCTCCTGGAATTTTTCCCTTTAGTGGACTACCTATAATCACCTCATATGCGATCAAATCACATTGAAATTTAATTTTAAACAAAATTTGAAAAAAATTTCAAAATTTTTTATTGTCATAGAATAACTTACGTCAGATCTAGATTTGGTCGAACTAGTCTAAACTAGACGCACTAGTCTTGTAATAATTAATATATATACACTATCCTATTAATAATGATAATGGAAACTTCAACTAACTCAGTACTGACTTAGCTAGACCACTGTATGCTACCGTGACGTTTAGCTTCGGTTACGTAATCAGTTCCCGATTAGTTGATTTATAACCAGCGTAAAACGGAGTTATTTTGTAGCTATGTAGAACACTACTATCTCAACTTTAATGATAATGAAAACAAACACTATTCTCGCATTTGTAAAGAATTAACAGTGACTTCAACAGAAACTTTTAACGTTTGATTTGGCTTTAGTTACCTAAATTTTAACTTATAGTCTACGGAAAAAGGTGTTATTTTAGCTTACCATTACTCCGCGCCTCCGCGATTGATTTGCACATCGAGCATAAGTTGTAGAACTATCAGTGTTGTTCTCATCATGTCACTATAGGATGAGATTACAACACTTACTTCGCAAAGCTGCATGCATTACACGAATTTTAAATTCGTTTAAATTTCAAATTAAAATAATTTAAATTTGAAAATTAAAAACTGGAGTTTTTTTAGTTTTTAAATTACCTGCCTAAAACCTTGTGCTGTTTTTAACCAGTAAAGTCGAATGAAGGAACTTAAATTACAAACATTCTAATCTTAGTAATTAGTAAACGACAAGATGATTAGCGTTGAGTATTTACAGATGGCTGTGCAAGAATTATACAAATTTGTTTGTGCTAAAACTATGTCGACATCAAAACGAAAAAAAAATCGTATGGACGGCACACTATACTAGACTCATTACATGGGTTAGGGCTAGAAACTACAAAGTTCTTCATGTCATAGTTGCGAAGTACGAACTAACGGCCTAGCTCAGCGATAAGCAGATAACACTAGTCTCACCTAAGCTATAATAAATTCAAAAGGTACATGGATGTATGTATGCAAACTCAATAACCTGCTGCGATAAGTTGCTTAATGAAAATAAACTGTGTTCCAAGTTTCAACTTAGAACAAATACCTGCTTTAAACTAAAAAGCACGTCAATTTAATGAAGTGAAGGTATAAATTCATGGTCAATGGACACCGGATTTCATAATTCACTTCAGATTCTAGGCAGGTGCAGAGTCCATACTTCAGATTCATTTTTGCATTCCTACAGCAAAACGAGCTTCAGGCGGTAATTCTCTCATAGTATTGGCCTTTAAAATTTAATTTTTTGTGCCACATTTTCCGTTGTGTGTGTGCTTATGTGTGCCTCATTTTAAATTACTCGTTAAACAGTAAATGACGTTGCTTTAAGGTTCTGGTCGAACTAGTCTACACTAGACGCACTAGACTTGTAATAATAATAATAATAATAATGAATCCACCATGTGGTAGTCAGCGCTGTGAATGATCGGCGCATACAGGTAGTCATTAAAAAATAGAATCATACTCTTTGGTCAGATCTAACAATAACAGTCCTACTAATTCGCCTTTATCAACTTGCCGTCTGCAGGTTTCTGCAACAAAAAGTAAGGCCGTCTCACAGCTGTGTCCTTTGTAAAATCCCGCCATGTCTGGGGTAGCAATTTCTGGAAGTGACTGTCACGAGCAGCTAATAGTAACTGTTCAAAAACTTTAGCCAAGCAAGGCAGAACAGTGATTACCCTAAAATTAGATTTATCAGCTGTATTGCCTTTTTTTTAAAATTGGCGTAATTAATACAAATTTTAGGTCATCGGGAGTGTCGTTCAGGAAAAAAAGAAATGAGGGAAAGCACGGAGTAGTTTTTGGCTGATTCCGTCAATGCCGGTTGCCTTTGATACATTTAGGCATTTAAGCGCAGCGAAAACTTGCGTATCTGTCACAAAAGGGCAAGGGAATTCAGCGAATTGCTGCTGTTTAATAGCTGTTATGCTTGCGTAGGCTTGCAGCTGTTGTTCAGATAAATGTCGAGCAGTTTCAACGCATGTTGACAGATGTTGGTTCATAACCTCAGCTATTTGTTTTTCATCAACATTTTTATTTGTTATTATCTTATCACACGTTTTCACTCAGAATCGAGTTTTTTCGAAATAGCTTTCGCAGTCAAAAAAATTGACTTTCTCCGATCTGGCTCAAATTTTGTCCAAACACTGTAACACATAACTTATTAAGCTATGCAAACTTTTAGCTCCCGAAATTGATCCTGGTGGGATATACGACCTTTCAAAAATTGACATTTCGAGTGAAAATCGATGTCTGAACTAACTTTTGTAATTCTCTGTAAAAAATTATCCAAGCAAGTTTGGATGATGAAAAGATTGTCTCAGGTGTAAAATAAGTCGAAAAAGTCAAATCTGAAGTTTTTTGTTATAGAGTGCAAAAAATTCAAAACAATTTGACCATTATTTCAAAAAATGCTATTTTCGCTAAAACACATTTAGCCCTGAAACTATACCCTGAACCCCACTTCCGTAAATATTAAAACGGAATCTAAAACGTTTTTACAAGCTCTAAAACATATCAAAAAATTAGCAAAATCGACTAATCCTCCAGGGGTCAAAAATACCAAAAACTGAAATTTGGCATGTACTGGCTGGTGACTACTTCTGACTTAAAAGCCCTGTTTGGACAGTAATAGACTATTTTTTGGCCAAATTGCCAAAGTATGTGCGTACGGTATGTACCATAGACCCAGGTCTTTTGCCATATGGTTAGTTTTACGGTGAAAGTATGTATCTAATACTGTTATAACGCTAACCACGGGGCTATTGGAATTTAGGCCTTGAAAGGCAAGGGCCAGGGCAGAATTGACCGCGCTCCCGAGCCCAAGTGGAACGCGTTACAACGGGTAAAAACCGGGGCAAAGCGCCCTAAATCGCTCAGAAATCTGCCCTAAACAGGTCCGGGGTAGGGATGTTTTCAGTTAACTGCTAACTGATTCATTTTCAGTTAAAGTTACGCAGTTACAGTTAACTGATAATAACTGATAACTGAACTGCTTTGAGTTTCAATAGCAGTTAAAAACTGATAACTTAACTGCACAATTCTCAGAAGCAGTTAACTTAACTGTAACTGAACTGCTTTGGTCGTGAAAAACTGATTGAAATCAGTTAACTGATATTATTTTCAGTTACATGCAATAACTGAAAATCATATTTAGTTATAGTAGAGACGCCAAATGTGAACCAGTCCTAATGTGCACAATTTGTTTGTTCGAATGAATGTAACTTTAACTGTAGTGTAATCGGCGCCTCAAAAATTACACCACATTATAGAGGATTCTGATCACTATAACTGAGACCAATGTAATGGATGTACATGCAAGAATCAATGTACACTGCTGCAAGAAACTTTTCAACTGAAAATTGTGTGCTGTCCAAACGGACAAGACCTTTTTAAAAAAACCGTGCCGCTTGACCGTTTTTTAAAAAAAGCTTTAATAACACAAAAAATTCAGCATAAAAAACTTAAGACAATGTTACAAACAATTTAAATACGCTTGGTAGAATTATTTTTTATACATTTCAATTTGAACTTTCACATTAGTGCAGTAGTTAGGGTTTTCTGGTGTCTATAAATTGCTTGTTTTGAATATGCATTTTCTCATCTTACACAAAACGGTTTCACAAAATTTTTTATAAGTTTACAGTTCATACATTTTACTACCATTTAGGACTGGTCAAAAAAGCGTTTCTATTAGTTTTTACTAGTGGTGGCAATACTAGGTAAAAGTACCTAGTTTACTTAAGTACCTAGTTTTTTAAAACTAGGTAAAAGTACTAAGTACTACCTAGTTTCATTTTCGGCTACCTAGTTTTACTTTTACCTAGTTTTGTTTTTACTACCACCTAGTTTTTCAAAACTAGGTAAACTAGGTAAAATTTTTTCAACAGTGGATAATTTTTGCATGCATAAGAGCAAGAGTACATAATAGGGAAGAGTATGACACTCTTCCCTATCCTAGCTAATCGGCCCGGACGATGCTCCGGCCGAAATAGCGCTTTTACGCCTTGATTTCAGGGGGGGTACCCCCCCCCCTCGAATCATGACATGTCTTGATTTCAGGGGGGGGACCCCCCCCTCAAAACCGGGAAGTGTCTTGATTTCAGGGGGGGGGTACCCCCCCCTCGTTTCAGCACACTGCCAGCGCAAATTCGGTGGTGTCTTTTTTTGAGGGGGGGGGGGGGGGCCCCCTGGTTTCAGCACACTGCCAGCATGAAATCTATGGTGAGCTGGTAACGTGCTGAAACGAGGGGGGGGGTACCCCCCCCTGAAATCAAGACATCACCGTGGCAGTGTGCTGAAACCAGGGGGGGGTACCCCCCCCTGAAATCAAGACACCACCGATTTCGAGCTGGCAGTCTGCTGAAACGAGGGGGGGGGGTACCCCCCCCCCTGAAATCAAGACACTTCCCGGTTTTGAGGGGGGGGTCCCCCCCCTGAAATCAAGACATGTCATGATTCGAGGGGGGGGGTACCCCCCCCTGAAATCAAGGCGTAAAAGCGCTATTTCGGCCGGAGCATCGTCCGGGCCGATTAGCTAGGATAGGGAAGAGTGTCATACTCTTCCCTATTATGTACTCTTGATAAGAGTAACGAACATTTTACCCTTATTCTGTCCCTATTTTTTATGGAAGCTCCAAATCGTTTCTTAAGTGTCTGGTCTTTTTCAAAACTAGTATTTTGTACCCAATGGCCAGTACACATTTCCAGAAAGACTCTGTGCTACCAGCTAACTGAGTCTTTCTCCTTTACTTTTCCCCAAAAGTTTTACATACATTATGAAGTTATGCCCGTAGACTAACGTACCGCGAAGGTACATGGTGAAAGAAGTTCTGACAGTTGTGAGCAGAAGTAAGCTAATTGTATGTTCGTTCATCCGTACAAAACGGCACAATTTCATTTTGTCTGTATGTCCGGCAAGTTAAATTCCGTCCAACACTGCCGAACATTTTAGGCATACGGACAAACGGACATACGGCTCAAAGTATGAATCGCTCCTTTGTCCGTATGTCCGTACAAACCTCCCAATGTCCGTTTGCCCGAAAAAGTATGAATTGAAAAACGGGCAAAGCAGGCTTTGTCCGTGTTCCCTACGTCCGATTGTCTGGATCTACGGAAGTATGAATCGACCCTTACTTCTAAAGAAGGAACAAAAACAATTAATGTATTGGAACTTCAACTGAGTTGGTACTGCTAACGGGCTGCATCGCCTGTAAGTTCTGAATTCAAAATCAGCTAACTGATGGCTGTCTGATTAGGTATTGTCAGTGTTTTTGGTCTTGCCCGCACAAGAACCTAGCGATCAATAAATGACTTTGGTAGCTGTGATTATTAGATTGCTTTGCAGCGGTCGACATTGTACTGTAGAACGTGAGTGGAATTTCGGCTTGTGATTTCTCTTCAGAGCTAGATAGCTGTTGCACAACCAAGCTCATTTCCCTTGTCATAACGTATTAACGTGATCGAGCGGTCGCAAAACGTCATTTTTGATGAATATGGTTGATATATTAAAAAACACTAAATCACGATAACTTTAAATGGAAATTTAACTAAATTTCTTAAGTACTATTGATTTGCTCAAAATCAAATTTTGCGACCGCTCAAAGGCAACGAGGTGCATTTATGTGCCAAATTTTAACTTTACTCGTTGAGATAAATTTTTGAAATCGCAATCCGAAAATTTTGCGTTTGTACTCTCACGCACTTTATTTCAGCATTATGCAGAAAATACTGCTTTATTTTACAAACAAGCCCATTCTGCGGCAAAAGCATTCAGTAAGCATCAAGCATTTATTTTTATGTACAATAGCCAGAGCGATCGTAAACCTGTTGGGCCAGCTACAGCATTAAATAACTTGCTTGCTTGATTCATCTTACATACAAAGCTTTCTTTTGCAACCATTTTAGCAAAGCTTGTAGAAAGTGTGCAATGGATACTGGGTCAAGACGCAAAATAAGTTATTGCTGGCAAACATTTAACAGCTAATTGCCTTGAGCGAATATTGCGTAAAATTAAAAAAAATGTTTCCGGTTGGGCTCGATCCAGCAAAATTTGGTTAAGAACCCAATGCAACAAACAGACACCACTAAATTTTTATTGGTTGCCGCCCACAAAATATAAAAGAGACATATCTTTTTTAAGGCCCTTTGCCCAAAAAACACACACAAAAAAATTAATACTTATCTATATCTCTAATCAGGCTGTGTTTGCCTCACCCCTCCCGCGAGCCGTCCTTGCCTTCCCCCACGCCGTGGTTCTCTCCCCCCCCCCCGCCCCCCCCCCCCCTCCCCTGTGTGGTCTATCCACCCCCCCCCCCCCCCAGACCCCCCCCCTTCCTTTGCCCTCGATTATCCACCTCTCCCTCTCTCACAACTCAAACCCCTATTAAATAAGAATTATTTACACACTCACACCCCCTTTCCTCTTCCTTTCCTTTTTTAACTACCTAACAACATAAACAATCTTCCTACTTCTCCCCTCCACTTTTATTTTACTATTTCGTCCCCCCCCCCCCTTATTTTGTAGTGAAAAAGAAACAACCCCAAGATGAACCGAGCGAGGGGTGAAGGGGATGTATTTTGTTACCAAGGCCGATCCTTACCGGATTAAAAGAAAAATACAAACGGACCAAAAATCAAAAACTATTCCCACTTCCGTCCAGCTGGCCATGTTAGCAAATAACCACCCCCATCTACCTAATAAATATACTATTCTGGCTGCTGCTATTCTGCCAATCCCTGCCGACCGGACATACAAGAAGATCACCTACATAAAATACCCCCCTCCCCCCCCTCTCCTCCCCCCCCGGAGGTACCACCAGCCCAACAACCACCCTTCCATTAAAAAAGAACAAGCCCAATTACCGTATTACCTCGAATAAAGCCCCAGCCTTGAATAAAGTCCCAGCCTTGAATAAAGCCCCAGGGTAGGAGTTCACGAAATAATAAAACCCCAGCCTTGAATAAAGCCCCTGGGGCTTTATTCAAAACGTCCTTGAATAAAGCCCCGGGGCTTTAATCAAAACGTCCTCGAATAAAGCCCCACCTGCGTGCGTACCAAACATCCAGCGGCTTGAACGCAACGCGATCGCTATTTATGCTCATAAGTTATTTTAAATTGAGTGTTTTTTGTTGCTGTGTGTTGTATAGTTTGTGTCGAGTGCCGACTTATTACGATTTGCAAATTAAATTTATCCGTTATAATTCGTGGTAAGTAAAATATTTTCTTATTTTTTATTCCGCCTTGAGGCTGAATAACTAGAATGATTGCATAAGACCAAGAGTAGATATTTGGTGCTATAAGCAACTCCAGACCATATACTCAGCATAGGACTAGTATATATATGGTAGTATTTTTGATTTGGGGATTAGAAAAGACTCAAAGTTGTTTTATCTACAAAATAAATGTCTTATCAGGGTTGGCGCGATAGCGTCTAACTCTAGAATAGGACTCATACACCACAATGCGGAATTTCAAAATTAAATTTATGCAAGCATATCTGTTTTATTTGATGTGTGTGCTTGCTTGGGGCTAGAGATGAGCTTTACGGCCCTGAGGCCCGGGCCGACCGGCTGAAGTTTGAATCAGGACTGGGCCGGGCCGGGGCCGTGAAAATTTTGCATCAGGGCCGGGCCGGGCCGGGCCGCTATGCCATCAGGGCCTCAGGGCCGGCCCGGTCCTGATTTTTGCCCGGCCCGGCCCTGATTTCTACCATGCCCTGACTGTTGTCAGAAGCAAACACGTACGTATGTATGTACGCTAACGGCACAGCCTGCGTAGCAGCCTGTCGTGTACTCGTGTGGTGTGTTCCTAGTGTGTGTCGTGCCGCTGTCGCATCTTTTCTAGTGTTGCTCTGTGTGTTTATACCTATTTGTATATAAGTTATATATACTACATTTCTTTTCTATAGAATTTTATAGTTTTTACGGTTTGACAGTTCTATTACGTTTAGTAAAAAATGTAATACAAGGCTTAGTGTTTTACACAAGTGTCCCTCCTTCCTTTGGTTTTTTTGGTCCGGCCGGAAAAATTTTCTGATACGTGTCCAATTGACCAAATTTGGCCTAAAAATAAAAAAATTCCCCCATTATTTTTCTGGGGGCTGCCGCCCCCAGACCCCTGCGACTCTGTGGCTTACTATTCTTTGTTATTATTTTTCGTCAAAGCCTATGCATGTATACACGTGTACATTATGCTAGGAGTACATGTCTGATAGTCTCTGATGTGACGTTACCATCTTTTGTTTTAATTGTTCTGTCGGAAAAAAATTTCTGATACGTCTCCAGTTGACCAAATTCGGTCTAAAAATTGGAAAAATCGCCAATTTTTTATCTGGGGTCCGCCGGCTTCAGACCCCTGCAACTTTGTGGTTCAGTAATCTTGAGTTTGTAAAGCGTCTTATTAGAGTTAAAATTAATAAAAAGTTCATTTTAACCCATTATAAAAAATTGAAAAGTCATTCCCCCCGAAATTGTTTTCTGGGTGCGCCACTGGTGATACATACTGTACTTCACACAATAAGCTATGTAGATATTCAGTAGCATTGCATAAGCCTTTACGCAACACACTAAGTTCTTCACCTGACAAGGGCAATCGAACTGTCAAGTAATGAAAATCAGGGCCGATCACGGCCGGTCCGGGCGGGCCGACGTCAACGCCCAATCAAGGCCGGGACCGGAGGGGCCAAAAAGGCCGGCCCTGATCTCATCTCTACTCTAGCCCTTGCGCGATCCTGTTGCGCGATGCCTGCGAGGCCCTTGCGCTATCCGATTGCGCGATCTGGGTAGATAGCTGGGGGTGGTTGGATGGCCTCGCGCAAGATAGCTTGCGCGATGCCTACGCGGCCCTTGCGCGATCCTATAGCACGATCTTAGTAGACGGGTGGGGGTATTAGCTGGCAGAGCCATACGTAAGGGGGGAGGGGCCCTTGATTTGATTAGGAAATGTTTTGCATGGCCTCCATCGGTTTAAACGACATATAGGTGGGAGGAGTGGTACCAATATCCGCGCGCACTGGTAAGTGGTAAGGGGGGGGGGCTAAAAATTTAGTGCATTTGTGAGACTTACACAGAGTGCAACCCGTCATGTTACTACTTGAATGGTGTGGGGGAGAGCAGCGAGGCCATCTTAGTGAAAACCTTTCTAGTCATACCGCAAAAAATTTCGTCAGGCAACTAGTGATTTACCCGGACGGAAGTTTGGGTCCTACTGGGGTTGACATACCAATTTTATTTTAAACGTGAATCCTACAGGTTGGAAAGTACATACGTAGCATTTGAGCTTCATGACAGCTGTTGGACACTAGAAAAAACCAAAAGTTAAGAAACGGCCACTTTGGAACGCAGACAAAAAATAAAACCCTAGCCTTGAATAAAGCCCCAGGTAAGCCTCTCACAAAACAATAAAGCCCCAGCCTTGAATAAAGCCCCAGCCTTGAATAAAGCCCCAGGTAAGCGTTTCACGAAACAATAAAACCCCAGGGGCTTTATTCGAGGTAATACGGTAGTGTGCAAAAAACTAAGCATAACGACTGCGCCGAGATTTCACAAGATTCAGTTAAAATTCGTCCTTGTTCCTACATACGGTTGGTAGGCCAGTTGTTTGCGAACCGCTTAGGACAAAACGATAAGGACAAAAATAAGGACAAGTATGAACCGAACTTAACCGGACAGGCGCAGTTTTCAAATTAACGGGTCAGGAGTCAGAGGTCAGACGCCCAAGAAGGTTTTGGTTGGACTCTGAGCGTCACTTTGGACATTCTGGCTCACCTGGGCTCACAACCGGGGCCCAGTTTGGGTGCTCCGGAGCCAGACATCCAGTGTGTCCTCAGCAGACGCCGATCTAGGACATTTCTGTCGCACACCAAGCGGGCTGGTGCATTCGCCAACATCAATTCTGCTCGATCGGACTCCTGAATTGGCAACGCTCTGGGCCCAATTGTAAAGAGATTTCAACGACCGTTGATTTCAACAGCCGTTGATAGTTGAAATCAACGGCCGTTGAAATTAACAGTGAAATGGTGTAATTTTAGCCGAGAAAAGTGTAAATTTCGGGTGTGGATTTATATAGAAAAGTCCATTGAGATAAACGGCCGCTGAAAGTCCGTATACAATCGGGCCCTGGGCCCCTGGTTGCTGTGTTCGTATTGTTTGACCAGAGTGTTATTGAAATGCTATTTATTAAACAATGAGTAACAGGAGTACGTATTATCTTATTATGGACTGTTGATTGTATAAATAAATTTTTGTTTAAGACTGTGATTTTGGTTGGTAGTGGCAGAAATCCTAGCAGCTTCCTACCTATATATGTCCATATACAAACGCCCGAACGGCGAACAGTCCTCAAGCCTTCCAGAAAAAACTTCTCCATCGCCTCCTTACTATAATTGCATACACAACTGTTAGCAGCTTCTAAACGGCCGATTGCACCAACTTATTCTCGAGCTATTCTTATTATTATTATTATTATTCCAGAATAGTTATTCTCGAGGTTTTATTCTCCAACTTGCACCATTAGGGAATAGCTCGAGAAAAACTATTCTCGAGAATGGCTGGAGATTAACTTATTCTCCAGCTGTCCAATAAACATGTGGCTGCATCATTGTTATCCAATCACAGCCCAGCGGACAGCCAATTGAGCTCGAGAATAAGCCAACATAAGCCCCGCCTACAGATTCTTTGTGAGAGCAGATTTTCTTCTCGTCCGCTCACCGAGCCTACGTCGACTTGAGCACAGTCAGTAACCTGATGGCGAACGAAACCCAAAAGCGAGCATTTTTAAATTTTTTTTGTTTTGTTATTTTTACTCTAAATAAATAATATAGATGCGAAATAAACATGAATTGGTATATATCAGCTGTTATAAGGACACCTGCGAAACAAACGGTTTATCGCTTCTTAGAGAGCATGGTGAGAGTTTTGAGCGGAATGGTTAATTCAGCGGAATACTAGCGCAGCACTGTTTTCGCACGCAGAAAAAACAATTGAGATTAAGCTGATGCTCTTGTCCCAAGACGCAGGGACTCTTCTGGACCGAGTTTTTGTATTTGGAATCGGTAAAAATTATTTTAAAAATTTGTATAGTTTGTATCCTTAGATGAAGGCAAAAAATAAATTTCATTGGTAACAAAATTACAATTTGGTATGACAATAGGTTCAGTAAATTTCCTTTTCTGGACTAGGGGGATTACGGAAACGGATAATGAACAGAGCCATTTTTTAGAAAAAAATTTTCAGGTCCGGACATACAAAACAATAGGACTAGACAATAATTAGGGACTGCTATTTAAACTTTGGGTCTACCTATCTAAATTTTAGGCCAAACGTCTGTTTGTCTTTGGACAAATTGAAGCACACCAAGAGAAGAATAAGTCGAAAAATGGTTATAGTCATACTCTTAAGCTTCAATTACTAGGTAATGGAACAGAATATACTTGATAACTTGTATAGTAACGATTAATAGATTATAATAACGTGAATTTAAAAAAAAAACTAGGTACTACCTAGTTTTGGCAAAGTACTACCGAGTTTTTTTCACAAAACTCGGTAAAAACTAGGTACTTTTACCTAGTTTACCTAGTTTTGTGAAATTTTACTTTACTTTACCTAGTTTTGAAAAAAACTAGGTTGCCACCACTAGTTTTTACCCTAAAATAGGACTGGTGCACTCAAGGGCACTGCCGGTTCACTTTAGGACTTGGCTCCTAATGTGCACCAAATTCTAATATTTGGATTTAAATGTCAGAGAACTTAGCCTAATGTTAGTGTTGAATAGAAAGAGGATGCCCCAATTTAGAAAGAATGAAAGAGATGGAGGCGCCGGGAATCGAACCCGGGCCACCTGCTTCGAAGTCAGGCATGCTAACCACTACACCACAGCCCCCGAGTCTCATAGGCCCTAATTCTCATTTACAACAGGGTCCCCCTTCGAACATCGTTGCGACCCTGCAACGATACTCGGTCGATACTCATGCTCCCGTTGCGAACCCGATACCTCAAGGGCGGAGCACATTCACACGTAGGCCTCCAAGCCTACTTCAGTCACACCACACTAGGGATGTTTTCAGTTATCGAAATCTTAATCAGTTCAGTTAAACAGTTAACTGATTAGGTTAAAATTAGATCAGTTCAGTTATCAGTTAATTTTGCAAAATTTTAATCAGTTCAGTTACAGTTAAGTTAACTTAACTGTAACTGATAACTTTAACTGAAAATATTTTCAGATATTTCTTTAAAAATGCTGGTTTCTTTTTCCGCTAATCCCGATATTTGCTAAAGTTTTCACGTAGTTTCTACTAAATTAGAACTTAATTAATTTCTAATTATTAACTATTTAATTACTAACATTTGAATCTACTCAAAACAAAAAACCTCTTGTCAACATGGGATCAAACATTTATTTCAAAACGAAAACTTTAAACTTCTGTAACAACTGCCAAGTTGCAACTGTAAATGACATAAACTCTTGGAAGAATGGGTGCAAAGCAATGCCCAGAATAGAATAAAACATAAAACAGTGAACCAAATAAAATAACAGTCAGAACCTTAAGTGGTTCTAAACTGGAAATTCAAGTCTGATCATTCATTTAATTGGCGTTTTGTCCTTTCAATGCTTTTAACTACAATTCTACAGAGACAAAAACTTGAAGATCATTGCAAAAAGTAAACAAGCAGAACGCCACAAATGATTTTATGCATGTTTCGACGCATAACTGAAAATGATTTTCAGTTATTGCATGTAACTGAAAAGAATATAAGTTAACTGATTTCAATCAGTTTTTTACAACCGAAGCAGTTCAGTTACAGTTAACTGCTTTTAGGAATTGTGCAGTTAAGTTATCAGTTTTTAACTGCTTTTCAAAATCAGAGCAGTTCAGTTATCAGTTATTATCAGTTAACTGTAACTGCTTAACTTTAACTGAAAATGAATCAGTTAGCAGTTAACTGAAAACATCCCTACACCACACTCAGGGTTTCCTGGCTTACCCGCAACCACAGGGTTTCTCGATCGACCCAGAACGATTCTCAACCAATACCGAGGGTTTTAACCGGCTCACCCTTAACCGAAACGACCACACAAGAAAGAGACTATGTACACAGTCATACTGCACACAGCACGAGTACCGTAAGGGTTGAAGTGCCAACCTCAACCCAGGGCATGGGGCTCCTAACCCACCTCCGAAGACAGTTCGGGGATAGGGCTGTACTGAGGACCCGGCCCTATCCTCTCCGTCCTGTCACGGTCGCCACTATGTTGAATAGAAAGAGGATGCCCCAATTTAGAAAGAATGAAAGAGATGGAGGCGCTGGGAATCGACCCGGGCCACCTGCTTCGAAGTCAGGCATGCTAACCACTACACCACAGCCCCCGAGTCTCATAGGCCCTAATTCTCATTTACAACATTAGTGTCGCAGCACAGAATTTAGCGAAAATTAGCAGAATTAAGAATTAATTAATTAAGAATTAAGTAGAATTTAGCAGAATTAAGTAGCGTCAACTATTCGTCGTCATTACAGTAAATTTTCATGTTATTTACTTATTGAGAAAAGTTGGGCCAAGTATAAGCAATTCAACTGTAAAATTTTAGGCGGTTCACATTTGGCGTCTCTACTATATGCGTCGAAATTGCTTTTTATTTTCAATTTTTACGCATAACTGACAATCAAGAATTCAGTTCAGTTGTGGGAACATTTGAAAAATCATTACATCACCTTGTTTATTTACGCACACAATAGATTTCTTTTCACTTATTGCGCCACAGCGCAACTAGTTTTTTATTTGGTGATAGAGTTTGCCAAATTTGTGCTTGGACACACCTGACATTTCATAAATGTCAAATTTCCAATGTTAAAACACTGTAAGGGAGTATTTGTGTTTATTGTTAAATAACACTCAACCCTGGAAAGGCAAGTACATCGATCATGTACCTCGATCTGCACTGCTTTTTTCTGACAATCCAACCGGGCCCGTTTTTTAAGAACAGCTTTAGGCTGGGATCGGCCGTTTAAAAAAGGTTATATACCCGGCCTTTACTACTACTCATACTATGGTTTGGCATTAGTAGTTGCTTTCAGTGTTACGTGACGTGCATTCTTTATGCTATTTGGTTTATATATTATTTTGCGAGTATACTTTTGGAATCAAGAGGTTACGTCATTTGTAGTTACTATTTATCAGAAGGTTTTGGATTGAAATAATTTTTTGATCTCATGTTGACAAAAGGTGGTTTCTGGTTTTAATAGTTAAAGTAGAGTCACCAATTAAATGGTAGTACATAGTTAAATAGTAATTAGTACTTAATTATGTATTAATTATTGTAAGAATTGCAAAACATTGGCTACGTTGAAATTTAGTCATGATAATGGCGGAAATAAACCAACAATTTTCTAGGAATAACTGAAAATATTTTCAGTTAAAGTTATCAGTTACAGTTAAGTTAACTTAACTGTAACTGAACTGATTAAATTTTTGCGAAATTAACTGATAACTGAACTGAACTAATTTTCAGCTAATCAGTCAACTGATTAACTGAACTGATTAAGATTTCGGTAACTGAAAAGATCCCTAGTCCGGGGCTCACACACGCATTCTCCAACAAAAAGCCACAATGCCCTCCAAGGGCAACTACAGTCAAAAGGCCCTAAGAAGCCCTAAAAAGGCAGTTTTAGAGATTCAGAATTTTATTGAAAATTAAAATATTTTATTGAACATAAAATCATCAATATAATTTATAACAAGAGAAAATAACAGAACTAGCCCAAAACATGAAATTTAGCTCAGGGGCCCTAGCCCTAGGTCTCACTGGCGCGCACACCTAACTACCTAACCCCGTTTCAAGCGTGAGCGCGCCTCCCCCCTTCTTCTGGAAAATCCTCGACTGGTTTGAGCCAGTCACACATGAGTAGAATATATAAATTTCGACGCGACCAATTGAACTCAGACTCAGACAAGTCCCCCTTTCAAAAACAATACTCAAAATGTAGAACAAATTAAAATAACAATTTTAAATATTAAATTTAAATGCTATTTTTAGCGTGAAATATATATTTTATAAAAATATGAATAAAAGCCTATTCACACGACACGTCATCACTTAAAAACGTGTAAGCCTACAATTTAAGTATATTAATTCACTGGCAGTCTTTCTCTTGATATGAAAACTGTAAAGTATAGCGCAGAGCGCAATTTCATGCATGAATACGGCCAATTTGAAAAGTGCATAAAATGCGTAACGTGACTGGCTTGTACGTGTAAATAGACGAATTTATACGCGTTTTTAGACTAATTTTGAAGTTCTCTCGGCGCGGAAAAGTCTACCCCGAGTAGGGGGTAACCCTACTGGTATAACAGGTGCCCCCCTGCGCGGGAACGACGTCCCGGCTTGTCTAGCGCACATTATTTGGGTACCCCCTAGCTGGGGTACACTTTTCCGCCCGATTTTGGTTTTAAATTCAATAAAATAAAATAAATTAAATTTTAAATAGTAATTTAGAAAAATTTTAGACAATGCGCGCAGCAACTTTCCCGAAAATGCACGAACAAGTACACACAGCAAATACCAAACAATATGTTAGTAGCCCCCTCAGAAATTTCGACTTTTTCCAATAATTTAGAACTCGTTTCCTTTTAAAACCAATAACTGAAAGCAATAACAAAGGATAAAATCACACCGCCCAAAAAACTCCCACAACCACAAATCTACCCTCTTAATTACCCGTAACCCGTATTCAATCCTCCATTTACCTATCAATTTCGGTCTTCCCATGACCTTCCTGGAGGTCTCACCAGATGAACTCGAGATCGCAACCCGAGTGCCTGCTTCGGCCAGAAATACCCCAAAGCCCATCCGTCAGTTAGACCGTTCTCCCTACGTAAACTCACTACACACATACCATAACTAAAAGACCCGTACGTACCTAGCTAAATATCGGTTTTCTCCAATACATTCACTCATGTTAGTAACCCCTACGGTCTGGACCTCACTTCCAGGGCGCCCCAAATTTTCTCTACTTCTTTCTCTCACTCGTAGCTGCTTCCTCGAACTAATCAGATACTATCACCTTTTATTGGCGAGATTGCGCCTGATTTCTTTCGACGTACGCCTCGTGCACAGCACGTGTAGAGACGCGATTTTCGGGGTGCTGACCGGGCACCCGTCGCGTACGCCACCCACCTACTCACCACTACTACTCCGCACCTTTCTCCCACAATTTCAACACCCAGAATTGTATCAAAACAAATCATGTCTAATCTTCTTCTTCTTATGGCCACACACACTCACATCCATACCACACACACATCCTACGAACGTTTTAACTGTCCTTTGCCCCCCTACCTAAATTTCCTGTTGCGATCCTTTGCAACATACAAGTATATACCGTCCGAAAACTGACACACATGCACAAACTAACTACAAAGTTTGTGTCCAATCTGGCATTATCAGGAACCAGCTTGGGACCACAGGACGGCGCGCGTTGACGAATCGCTCGACTGGCACGGCACGGACGCTGACGCTGCACTGACTGGGTGGACAGGACGGACGGAAAGGCGACCTTGGCTCCGGCACTTCTGGCAAACTGGCTGGCTTGGCTGGGACAATCACCTGATGAAATGTTCATAGTGGCAGCACATCTGTCGTCGGTTCCCCGCCAAGTCATCGCGGCTTTTGACAATGCCGCCCACAATGACACCGTCCACCGCTTCGGGAAAAGAAAGTTCCGCCCCGGCCCCCAACACGAGAGTCATCCACAGTTCGTTTGGCCCAACCAGGCCAGGCAATGGCAGTCTGCACGGGACATCGTTCTTCAGGTTAGCCAGCCAGTCGCCTCGTTCTTCACCGCATCAGGCCACCTCCGTCAGTCTCCGCGTGTCGGTTCGCTGCTGGCGTCACGACAGGCTGGACGGCCGTTGGCTCGCTCTCCGCACATTGGACCACTGGAGTTAGCTGTCGGGACATGGACAGGACTGGACTTTCCCTAGCCCCTACTCACACAATACTAAATTTATATATCCCCAATTTTCCTAGTTCATCAAAAAAATAAAATCTTTTTAATAATTTTTCCGTTTCCTTCCTAAATTTTGCTCCGACATTCCTTTATTACACATACGTTGTAAAAATATATCATTTTGTTATTTAAATTTTAAACCAAACTACTTTCAAAACTCAAAAATGAACAAAATTTTAAAACGAAACTCGAATACCTAGTTGTTTAGTTAAAATTCCCAATACATTAGATAAAATTGCGTCCCAATACACAAAAGAAATGATTAGTAATTCAATTTGGATCGCAACAAGAGTCCACCTGTAGCCCGTTTCAATAAACTAACAGGCCCACAAATTTGTGGGCCTGTGAGCCTGTGCCTGTGAGTTCGGTTTCAATATCTCACAGGCATGTTTATGTGCCGGTCCCTCACGCTGGGCTGTTGCACAGCATATACGTACATAGTTTAAAGTGGTAGTAGGCTCTGCATTGCGTGCTGGGGCCGTCAAGATTGTAAAACTCAGAGTGCGCGCTATGTGACCTTATTATGAAATTAATATGAAAAGAAATGTTGTGTTAATATATAAATATCGTTATTATGTTTTAGGTTACAATTTTAAAGCAGAACTTCTTGTTCTGTGGCAGCCGGTCCGCTCAAATGTTCACGACCCAGCCGCCGCGGTGGCTCCGTAGGCCTATCGTCGGACACAGCTCTCTGAACTAGACCTAGCTGGATCTATGCTGCTCCGAGCCCGCAGCCCCTTGGGTCTCGCAATCCAGCCCCTCAACCCCTTCCACTGTTTCGACAGTCTGGATTAGGCTGTGTGCCCCTACGGAACCGGACAGCATAATTAATTATTTATGTTATTAATTTTCCAAATAAAATTAGTAACTGTAATTTGTGTTTCTGTGTTATGTCTATTAATACAGCCGAAAAATATGAACACCAGTAGGACCAATGTGCTCAAAAATGCTACCACAAAACCAACGAGTTAGTGAACCCAATTCGGGCTACATTTTAGTATAAAACTAGTGTATAAGTTAAAAATAGTTTCTAGTGCATACTAGTAATTCAGTAAAACTCAATACAAACGCAATATCAAACTATAAGTGAAATTAATGTAATTGCTACATAGTGTATCAAGATATATGTTAATTTGACAGTCTGTACACATTACATTATACTATACTATCTGTACATCAAATTTGTGAGTAGGCCATGAAAAAAAACCAAGTATAAACTACAATCACTGTTCTGTACATATTAGTTGAGCAAAAATAATGGCAATGAACTTAAAGCACTAGTGTTAAAACTGAGAAACGAGTATATACATGTACACTGTTAGTACAAGGTTCAAAAATGCTCCACTTTTTACGATTGCCACACAAAATCCAGTCTAGGCACTCTAGGGCACGACTCCTCTAGTATTAAGCAGCCCTAAAGGAAAATGAACTATTTCCTTGGCTGGGCCCGCGTGCAACTGCAGTGAGTGGGTGTCCCCTAGGCACCTAGGCCCAGGAGACCTTAGTCTACAGCGCACGTTTGGGCCCCTAAACTTACTGGGTGGGTGGGGACTGTGAGCCCGCACACTCCCGGGAAAGGCCCTCCACCTAGAAGGAGTGGCTATTGCCCACTTCGTGCAAACGGCTGGACGATTTCACATGGCACCGAGCTGACCTAGCAGAAGCTAATCTAAAGTAAGAAAACCAGGCGACTACCAGACCAAAACTTACCCACGATCCGTCAGAAGACCTGTACCACCGAAACATACAAAAGCTACTCTAAAGTTAGAAAACCAAACGATCACCAATGCCGGGGCGACATGCCCTCCTCCATGCCGCTGCTCGGAAGTCCCGTGTCCACGCGATGGAAGCTACTCTAAAGTTTGACAACCACACAACCACCACGCGAAGTGTTCCTGCCGATCGTCAAATCCGATAAAGCAAAACGATACCTACTCTAAGCTACTATAAAGTTAGTCAACCAAACGAAGAGTAAGTACCATGCTGAGAGAACAACCCACTTCGTCGAAACACCTACGCCAAGCTATTCTAAAGTTAGACAACCAAACGAGGCGTCGATGCTCCACTCTGCGATCATCCTCCCACAGCGACCACTACCAAGCTATTCTAAAGTTAGAGAACCAAACGAGGAAGTAGTGCTGAAAGTCTTAAATAAATGCAAAATACCTATTTCCAAGCTACTCTAAAATTAGAAAACCAAACGAAACGCGCTTCTTCCACCAACGCCGCACTCTCCCCTTATCTCACTGTAGTTGTTCTTGGTGTCGTCGGCCGGTTTTGGCTTGCGGTGACTTAAGCCATTTCTGGTATTCGGCTTGCACCCAATCTCGCGTCGGTCCGTCTAGGTACTCCGGAAACATCACATCGCGGACGAGCATCCAACACTTGCCCAGCCAGTTCTCACCCGGGAATTTTTCCAGCCACTTCAAATTTCTGTCGTTGATGTGGACTCCGATGCCCCATCGCAGATCAGATCTGCATGCTTCGGCTATCACATCATTCCGTGACTGTCTCAGCACTTCCCTCACCTCCTTCAGCTGCTGGGCGCGGGCCAAACACAGTAGGTACATAGCTCGAAAAACTAGCACACGTTACCACAACGTAGCACGGCAGTTGTGCTCCGGCAGAACCCGATCGCCCATCACTTTCGTCTGTCCCGGCGAGGTGGCGCAGGCTAACTTCTCCGCGATGTCATGGAGACCGTATCCGTCGCGCGCCTTGATGTAATAATAGATTTGCTCGCCGCAATATAACTGTTTGCCATCGAATTCGATGGGAGCTGGCAAATTATCTAGGCCTCGTCTCACGATGTGATGGTTCGACAGCACAAATCGGTTCGTGAAAAAGCCGTAGATCTTCGGAATTGGTCTCAACTCCCGCCTGGCCAACTTCACTTTCTCGAGCAAGGCTCGGTCCAAGATATCGGTGTAAGCAAGCATGCAGTCGCTCATGTGCTGCCGAGCTCGCATCCTATGGACCGGACCGAGGTTCATCAGATTGGGCACAATATGCGGCAGGGAGGTCACGATGGCCAGGGCTCGCACCTGCGCCGTATCAACATTCGAATCGAGGCCCTCGAGCAACAATTGTGTATTCTGCAGCTCTCCCGCCCGTGTATACAGCGCCGGCATATAGAAGGTGACAACGCTATCCTCCGGCTGCATGTCAATTTGGCGTCTCAGGGAGTCTCGCTGCGCCTGCAGGTAATTGTCCCTGGTATAGTCGACCACGATGCGCGCCGCAAACCGTTTGAACGCCGTTTGGACCATCCACCGGATCCTCTTGTCTCTTGTGGACAAAACCCCACACGTACTCGAAGCGATTTCCCGACGTCATCCACCGTTCTAGCAACTCGATTATCATTCGAACAATAGGATGGACTGAATCCATGTCCTTGACCACGAACGACGTATCTAATAAGCGCAGCGTGTTCGGCTTGCGGTTATACCATGGCCTTGCCAAATCTGGCCATACCCATTTGTTTCGCTCGTACAGTCTCAGCGTCGGCATCTTGATGTTCTTGTTCACTATCGACACACCCCGTTCGAATTCGTTGATCTGTGGTGGCTTATAGGCGAACAAAAAGTCGCCTGCTCGTTTCGCCTGGTTCGGGTTCTTCGCTTTCATTGGCTTCTGCGTCAGCATCTCTCTGAATATTAGCTGGTCTGGGTTTGTGACGCGCAGCAGCTCCATGATGTAGGTGTAGAGTCCCACACATCCACAATGGCGTATGTCAAAGACTGTGGGTACTGGCATAAACTGCCATCGGGTCTGCGGGAAGCAATCCTTTATGACGAAGAAACGCAAAAACAAAGGTCTTCCTTCGTCTTCACTGAGCTGTTTCCATCTTTGGGCAGGCCGATTTTCAAAGGGTTTCATCGGCTGCTTAGGTAGGTATTTTCGACCCAAATGGTTCCACAGCTGTGCAAAGGTCACGATCGAGGTTGCAGCGTCGATGTTCAGGAATCTAGCCAGGTGGATCACGTCATGTTCCCCTCTAAAAGCCACTAAGGCTGCATTTGGGGACACCACAATCGATGTCAACAGCTTGCGTAATCTCGCAAAATCCTGACATTAAAAATAATTATGCATGGGCATTATGATGAAAATTTCGGGTGTGTTAAACCCGTTTTGCTGCATCGGAGGGAAAGCCAGTTGGATTGTGGCTATACTCGCCTCCGGCTGGATACCCATGGTCTGGGTTGCGCACCCTTCCAGGTCAAACGCTGCAAGTGCACAATTATCCAGTCTATGCATGAGTCGATCTTTGAACAACAACCATAGATCTAGATCACAAATAATACGCACTGGCACATCATGAACATCAAACGGTAGCGTGAACTTACCTACCGCCCTGATCCGCTCCACTGCTGCTTGAAGTCTGCTCTAATCTTGTGTCATGGCCAACACGTATGTTGGCACTGACTGCTTCTTCGACTTTGGCTGCTCCTGTGGCTTGGGCGGTGGGTGCTCATGTGGCCATTTGCTGGTAGACGGTTGTTCTGGATCCATGTTGTCCGATTGATGATGGTAAATTTACAAGCAGAGAATTTTCAGACGTGAACAGAAAGGTTAGTAATAAATTAAAACAAAACGGACAGACTCATGCAACGAACAGATAAATGTATAACGGAAAGACGGATAGAAAGTGAAAAGTGAAAATCGGTTAGATTGAAAATACGCGTCGAGTTCAAGTATTTCAAGTATCTAAATTTTTGCTAGTGTCTATAGACTATTTGCGCGCTTGGCTATGGCTAGCTACGTCTAGTCTATCCCCCCAAAACCTTCGTAGTCGGCCGGATTATCCTTGGAGCGTGATGCAGATGTTGCTGCGCTACGATTACGCCATCCTCCACCGACCGTCAATCAATTTGTCAATCAATTAATCACCTGAAAAACACGTAAAGTTATAGATCTTGTATTCTGACGCATCTGTTTTTCTTTTTACCTGAAATAGGGTGCTGTTACGACATTTAACAGAGAGCAAGAGTCGGAGTCCGAGTCCGACTTAGCATCAGTTTGGTGCTCATACATAAATATGGTGTTACATAAAGTAGATATTCGTTAGCAAAACCCATATGTTGTACTCGCCGACTACGACTTAACCATTCCCATACATACGACTCAGAGACTAATTCTACACTTGATATCCGCGACACCCGATCGTAATTTATTTCTGACCGTTACCGCTAATACCTTAATTACTAGTTCTCTTTATGCGTTACCTATTTGACTTAACTCCTACCCACAATTTGTACCCCTAATTTTGCACTCATTTGACGCATTAAATATATATATTTTGAAAGTATCCAAAATAAGATAAATAATTATTATAGCTCAATAAATCATAAAAATTAAAAAAACTGCGCAACTGAAACAAACTAAAATAAAATAACTTCTAAACCCTTCATGCAAAGCATTAACTAATTACCCCATGCCCTAATTTTGTTTGTTAGTATAGCATGCAATTTATTTTGAATTTTAGATTTGTTTGTTATTCTTGGTCAACGCATTCTGGGCCATAGTAAGGTTTGAGACGTTGGATACTTACACGCTCAGCCTTCGCGCCAGGGACCCCGTGTTTCACGATTTCATAGACATTGTCCGACAGTTTTGCAACAACTCGAAATGGTCCTTCCCACTGTTCCATGTACTTGCGCTTTTGGCCAGTAGGAACAGGGGTTTTCGTGATGTTTTTCAAAACGAACGATCGGACTGCATAATCTGCTGGTTTGGCGCGTCGGTCATAGCGCGTTTTATATTTCTTTTGGTAGGCTAACTGGTGATCCCGCACTGCGCTATACGCGATTCGTTGCCGCTCTTGCAGCTTTTTCACATAGTCTGGAACGGCATCACCCACTAACGGTTCTGGTAGCTTAAACAAAACATCGGTAGGTTGCAACGGATCGCGTCCGTGCACCACATAAAACGGAGTGTCTTTCAGTGCAGAATATGGGGAGTTTCGATAACTGAAAAGCACCCAGGGAAGTATCTCATCCCAGTCTTGCCTACTGGCTGAAATCGCTGTTCGCATGATTTTCTGAAGCGTGCCATTTAATTTCTCAACTAGGCCGTTCGACTGGGGGTGGTAGCTTGTGGTTTGTAATTTTCCCACTTCAAAGTAGCTGCAGACCGTTTTTGAAAAATTGGAAACAAAGTTTGCACCTCGATCTGTCAACACCTCGCGTGGTACCCCATTTGTCGCTATAAATTTGTTGACAAAAACTTGTGCCACCTCCTGCGACGTTTGTCCCTTCAAAGGATAAGCTTCGGCCCACCGAGAGAAGTAGTCTACAATCACTAGGATGGCTTTGTTGCCGTTTTGTAGATCGGGAGCCTTAGTTATATCCATTGCTACTCTCTCGAATGGCGCCATGACTGTTGGCAGCAACCGAAGCACCGCTTGCAATTTCCTTGGGCCTTTGTCGCAGAACGCGCTTGTTCGACACTTTTTGTGGACCTCCAAAATATCTTTTGTCAATGTTTGCCAATAGTACCGGGATGCGACACGGAAGTGTGTAGTGCCGTAACTAGCGTGGCTACCACCCGCTGGCTCAATATGGCTCTCCTCAATCATTTTCGACTGGAAACTTGGCGGTACTACAAATAACTGGGTAGAAGACCCTACTCGGGTGCCCCTCAGACTCACATGATATCGATATAAACAACCATCAAGGAACACGAAATCATGCCCAAAACGACGCAAGTACAATGCTAGATGTTCATCGTCTGGAAGTACCTTGCGTACTAGGAATGCCACTACTGCCGATGCAAAAGAATCGTCTGCTAGAGCCTTTTCCATTGTGCAATCGAAATACTACTGGGCAAAGATGGTGCGCCCTCACTAACTGCTGCAATGCCTGCGCACAGGTCCGTCAATGGGTCTAGCTTATCAGCTTTTGGTTCAGTGCCTGCCGGTGGGTTGCGCGACAGCGCATCGGCCACGACATTTAAACGTCCAGGTTTGTGGATGACTTTGTACTTGTATCCGACATGGCTATAGCCCATCTGGCTACCTGACCCCAATATACTTTGGAGTCAGCATTCAACATCCATTTTAGGGCTTTGTGATCGGTATAGATGGTGAAAGGTTTCGACAATAGGTAGTGTCTGAAGTGGGTAACCGACCAATAGATGGCAAGGCACTCGAGATGTGTATTGCCATACCCCTCTTTAACCCTAGACAAGGATCTAGCTGCAAATGTAATAGGATGTGATTTCCCCTTGTCGTCCGCTTGCTCCAGGACAGCTCCTAAGCCCGAGCGCGATGCGTCAGTGACCAAAATGAACTCCTTCGAATAGTCTGGGTATGCCAGATATGGTGCTGTCATCAAGCTCTTTTTCAGCTCCTCGAAGCTTTTGTCACACGCGTCATCCCAGTCAAAGGAGCAATCCTTTCGCAGTAGTCGGTAAATCGGCCGGGAGATTTCTGCATACCCCTTGATAAATTTTCGGTAATAATTGCACATCCCCATGAAAACTCGAACTTTCTTGACATGTTTGGGGGTTGGAAACTGTGCTATGGCATCTACCTTTCCCATTGCGGGTTGTATCCCTTCCTTGGTCAACACATGACCCAAAAACTCAACAGAAGCTAAGGCGATTTCCGTTGTGTCGATCTTAAAATAGATGTCGTGATTGGTTGCCCGCTGCAGAACCACCTGCCAAGATTTTATGTGCGCAGCTTCGGTAGTATCTGGCAATAGAATGTCGTCGATATAGACAGGAAAGCTACCCATCACCTGCTCGATGATTCTCTGAAATGTCGCCGGCGCGTTGCAAAACCCAAACGGCAGCACATTGTAGTGGTATATCCCTAGGTATGTGATGAACGCCGTTTTAATTTTATTGTCTTCGGCCATCGGGACTTGGTTGTACCCTGCCACTAAATCTAACTTAGATAAAAATTTGGCGTTTCGGACTGACTCTAGAAGATCCTCGATCCGAGGTAAGGGGTAAGCGTCTTTGCGCGTTACCGCATTTACTTTTTGAAAATCTACACACATACGCCAGTCTCCATCTTTCTTTTTCACTAGCACTACAGGCAAAGCCCACGGGGAATCTGATTTCTCAATAGCCCCTTTTTGGAGCAGCTCCGTGATCTTTTCTTTGATGACTGCTTTCCGAATTGGCTTCTCTCTATAGGCCTGTTGTCGAATCGGCTTGGCATCCCCTGTGTTTATCCGATGTTGAAACTGATTCATGGTTCCTACGGTTTGTGCGGTTTGAACCGGTGTGCGTAGGCAACCAATGTCTCTTCCAGCTTTGCCTTCGCTTCCCCACTCATGTGTGACAAGGCCTATTTTTTTCACCTTTTGTCAAAACTCCTCCCGAAATTTTGGGTCGACGTGCGTCTTGGTGTCTGGACCTTCCTCTGCCTTGTCACCTACCCCACAGCCGGATTCTGTTCCGTCCACCACTTCCTGACACAACCCTACAAAGCTGTTAGCTGGTATCACCATTTTGGTTGGATGTGGGTTCGACATTTTTAGTGGGATTCGCCCTGCTTTAACTCTAGAAACTGTTGTACTGGCGTTTAATTGGTGTTTGGTTATGTGCGGTTCGAACAACACATCTTTGGCGCTCACCCCTGTACCCGGTTTGGTTTCAATTGGCCTGCCACTACTTTTTCCTGTCTCGGACCTATGACTAGTTCCTTGATGGTTAATAGGGGAGCCTCCGCTTGAGTGCTCACCCGCTCAGTTTCAACCAGCGACATTGCCTGTTGAGGCGGTAGCAGTGGTAGCCAGCTCAAAGTGCTCTCTGCTTCGGGTCAAACCACTCTTTGACCGCACGCAATCACCCAACCATGACGTTGCATAAAATTAAAACCGATAATAAAATCGCGCCCACAGTTGGTTGCAACGAAAAACGGCCATTTGCGTACCTGTCCCCCGTACTCCATGGGGAGTTCAACCTCCCCCTCAAAGTGGATCGATGACAGGTTGGCCGATTTGGCCGTGCTCACCCGAGGGTTCGTGATTGGGATGGACTGACGTTGTTGTAGGGCGTGCAAGAGACTGCGACTCACAATTAACATGGTTGCCCCCGTGTCTAGCAATTCTAAACAAATTTTTCCTACTATTTGGACCTGGATAACGGGGATATTCGCACCTACGTTTTCCTCCATTTGGGACACTAGCCAGTTTCCGTTGCCCAACAGTCGCCTAATTTCTGCCTCTTCTAGGCACTTTTCCAGTTCGCGGATTCTCTGGTTGAGTGCTTGGGTGTGTTTTTGTGCTGAGGTCGATTCGGTCGGTAACTCCACATAACCTTCCGGTTGTTGCTGGGTTTTAGCTTTCCGACGTGACTTTTTGTCCGACATGTGTGTTTCCGTCTCAATCTGCCCTTTGGCTTAGTCACACCCAACTCGATGTCATCTGGTTCCCAAATTTGCCTATCCTTTCCTTCTGACTCAATGTATATGGGTTCAGGTATTTGTAGTGGAAAGGAGTCTTCCAATCCTGTATACCATCTGGGTATGTGGGTCACCTCGTCGTTTTCCTTTTCTGAGCTATCCAACTGCTCCGGCCCCAACGGTGGAACGCCGCTGAATAACTCTGGTGGTGTCACTATTATAACCGGTGCTCCCCAATCATATTTATTCCATTACTTTGTGTTTGACTCAGGCTCGAATGGATCAAATTGATTTCGTGTTGGTACCTAACAGACATCAAAAACCCTGGTGTTTCCCCTTCCTCATCTGACTCCTCCTCCGACTCATCTACTTCTAGCTCTGACTTCCCTACGAACTCCTCTGCAATCTTTTGTGCTTCTTGAATCCATTCAGGAATCACTATATTCACTTGGTCTTGTTCGTTTTTTACACTATTTGCAGTTTGTTCACTGTGTGTGTGCTGTGCGGTGTTGCTCGATTGCTGT
>JASANF010009727.1:0-26387 GCA_030248245.1 Trissonchulus sp. WLG1_4
TATTTTTTGCACCAACGGACTCCTTTTGACCTCAAGACTTCAAAAAAATTAGTTTTAAAAAATTTTAAAATTTTTTAACAAAATTTAAATTTTTAAATTTATGAAAATTTTTAGAATTTTAGCGATCCAAAACTCAAAAAATCTTGTATAGAACACTTTCCTTAGCTCAGAAAATGAAAAAATCCGCATTTTGTATAAAATTTGAAAAATTTGAAATTTTTTAAAAACATTTAATTTTTTTAAAACTTGCATTTTTGAAGTCCTGAGGTTGAGAGGAGTCCATTGGTGCAAAAATTATTCAAATCGGCTGTATAAATTCCGAATTCCGGACGGTGGGGAAAAGACCCGGAATAACTGGCAAACTTTAAAAACTGTTTCTACTAATTTTGCAACTTATTTATCTGAACGGGATCAACTATACTCGTGACATTCAGTGAATGTACAAAAAATTAACGAAAAGAAAAATTTAATTTGCTCAAACGGCCGTTTCAAGTCTAAATCAGGTTACTGACTTGTGCCGAGTCGACACATTTTCGGTGAGCGGACGTGAAAAAGATTAACCGTTCGACTACGCCAACTGTGTTGGTTGCGTTCGTTATAGGGGTTTATAAACTTTGAGGGTGTTTCAAACTTCACTAGCATTTAAAATAATATTTAATTTAGTAATAATAAATTGAAAACATGTAGTTTATTGTCAGTCAAACCAATGTTCGATTCCTTCACCAACTTTACGTGACTGCATGTTTTCTTGGTCGTTTCAGACATTACAAAAATTGAAATATGAAGCAACAAACTTTGATGCACAAAATACTTGCACCGTAATGGCAAATTTAGAAACATGCAAATAATTACTTTTTTTCGCTATTAAACAATTACTTCTGACTGCTAAATTTACTGTATGTTGCTTAAACACAAATTTTAGCACCTAATATAGCTTTACTGAGAAGTTAGTCAATTTGACAATTTTCACGAAGTGAGCTAAAAAAGAGGTTTTTTACGGATTTCTCAACGAAGCCAGCAGCGATCAACATGAAAATAGGAGAAAAGTTATGGCATGACAAACCACGTCGATGAAGCCATAGATCATAAAAAACGGCTCGCTAGATGCTGAGAAAAGTTGGCTGAAAAAAAATAAAAGAGACGCGGAGTTTTTTGAAAATTTTCAAGATCTATAACTTTCCTCAAACTCTATCATTAAGCTTTATTTTTGCACACGTAGTGCAACTTTTAGTATACTAGTAGCTCACGAAATTTTAGGTTGGGGCGTGGACCAGAACAGCAGTTACCTGTCTATTTGTGTTGGAAAAAGTCGCATTCAGCTGATTTTTTCCTATTATAGGTTTGGCGCTATCGCGCCAAACCTGATACAGTGTTTCCCTTTCTTTGCAATCACTTGAATTTATGGACCGCAAGAGCTGTTGTTTGTGTAGCAGTGCAAACAATTATATATCTGCTGTTTGTACACGATGCGTATATCCAAAAGTGGGATATAAAGCCCTTAGGTGCGGTGCTCATCTCCGTTACAGAGCCCTGGAACGTCAGGGGCGCCACATCTACAATGACTATATACATCCATGGAGGGGGGGGGCAACCCATACCCATCTGAAATGGGGGGGCTCCGGACCAAATAAGGGGCGCCCCCCTTCTTACTAAAAGTAGGCCAGGGCCCAAATCGATGAGGGGGGGAGGCAAAACCGCTGAGGTGAGAACCCTGGCCTGCGGGACCCGTCTGGCTACGCCACTGGTTTTTTCATTAGCCCACCCAATCGCTGATGCACTGCATAGTCCTTCAAGCGAGATTTATTTATAAAGCATTTGGGAGATAATATATAGTAGCGTAGCCAGGATCAAGTTGAGGGAGCGGCCAACGTGCCTGTTTGTCCGAAACTTTTTTAGAAGCTACATTTTTATCCGAGGGGGGGGGGTAAATCGCTGAGGGGGGGGGCAACACCGCTGAGGAGAAGGGCCCTGGGGCCTGGCCCCCCACCCCCCCCCATGGCTACGCCGCTGATAGTATACACGCATGCATTTGCTGTCGCGAAAGGCAGAAAGAAGGAAAAGCGAGTTACAGAGTTGTCGCTTTCAGGGGCCTGGGGGTAACCACCTTCAGTAAAAAATTACAGAAAATTTTGATTTTCAGGCCAAATTTGGTCAATTGGGGACGTATTTCGGGAAATTTTTATACACATTTTTAAAAATTAGTAAAAAAAACTCACCCTCACCTATTGCTAAATTTAAACTTTTCCTTCAGCCTCAGTTGAAGTAAACATTTACCTACCCCACAGTTGCAATTTTAACCGTAACCACAGTAAACTTTAACTTTAACCTTACTCACAGCTAAACTGTAACTTTAACCTTACCCACAGTTAAATTTTAACTTGAACCTTACCCACAGTTAAACTTTAACTTTAACCTTACCCACAGTTAAACTTTAACTTTACCCTTACCCACAGGTAAAGTTAAACTTTAACCTTACCCACAGTTAAACTTTAACCTTACCCACAGGTAAAGTTAAACTTTAACCTTACCCACAGGTAAAGTTAAACTTTAACTTTACCCACAGTTAAACTTTAACCTTACCCACAGGTAAAGTTAAATTTTAACCTTACCCGCAGTTTAACTTTTAACTTTAACCTTACCCACAGGTAACACAGGAAAAATTTTTTTCGAAAAGTGACCGAAAAATGAAGGAAAAATGGAGGAAATGCAATTTGAACCAATTTTAGAATATGTATTCCTTTAATTTTCATACTCATTTCGTGCGTTTTTAGTGCATATTTTGCCTAAAGTTTTGCTTTTATTCCTTCAACTTTCGTTTATATTTCTACACATTTTTAGTCTAATTTTGGCTTAATTTCCGTCACATTTCCTCTGAATTTTTGTAGCATTTCTGTCATTTTTCAGCCATATTTCCGTTAAATTTCAGTCAAATTTCCGCTAAATTTCTGCAGCTTTTCTCTTATTTTTCAGCAATGTTTTATTTAATTTTCCGTCATATTTCCGCTAAATTTCCATAACTTTTCCGTTATTTTTCAGTAATGTTTCATTCATATTTCCTTCAAATTTCAGCCAAATTTCCGCAACTTTTCTATTATTTTTCAGCACTTAGTATGTGCTTACGGGCCTAAGTGTTGCTCACCTACATACACTTATGTACTGTACTTATGTACACTTCGCTTAGCTGCTTTGCCATTGTTTCGGTTTTGTATTCACATTGGCCCGTATTCACATACTAAAAGTTATTCACATACTAACGCTAAGCGTTTGCTAAGCGCTAAGCGCTTAAGCATGTTTAGCATGTTAGAAGTTCAAGTTTCTGAATAACACTTAGCGCTTATAAGCGCTAACACTAAGTGTAAACACTAAGTTTAAGCGTTAGTGTTAGTATGTGAATACGGGCCATTATGTTTAGTGTTTGGCTTAGTGGGGGGCTAAGCTAAGCGATTAGTTGGGGATTTGTATTGAGCTCTCTTTCATGCAAGGCTCAACACATGTGAGTGTGCGTGTACGTTTTCAAGTTTACGCTTGAGGTTGGGATTTCAGCTTAAGCTGAGGGTCAGGCTTAAGTTTTGTAATTTTGAAAAACTATGTTAACTAAAAAATTAACCTTGTTTTCAATTTTAACTTTACCATTCGCATTTTCAGTGTCTTTTGGAAGTGAATGTAGGCCACAGTTTGAATTTGAAGCCAAACTATGTGGCTAAACCAGAAATTTGAGCCTTTTGTGAGGCTCGTTTTCGCAAAATTTTCAGAAACCCGTATTTTTGCCGTTCCAAAATTGTTTAAATAAAGTGTAAATAATATTTACAAATTTTAGAACCAAGTCGAACACACTGCAACCCTATTCTTCTTGAAAACTTGGCCAGTCACCTGAATCCTCCAATTTCTGGCGTATTTTTAAAAAAACAATAATACTTATATAGACCGCCGCCGTTGAAAATTTTAAAAAAAGTGAGACATGCCCGGGGATTTTGGTTTTAAATGCAGTAGGGGGGGGGGAATAGTGGATCTATTTTTTTGAGTAGAGCACCTTGGGGGAAGCATTTTTGCTTCAAGAACCCTCCACTATTTCATTTTTTGCATTTTCTGAGATACGACCCCCCGAAATCTGAACCCTCAGTGAGGGACGTTTTCGCAATTTTTTCCCGAAGCAATTGTTTTTTCCGTTCTAATGGTGTCTGATTATTTGTTACAATTTTTTAGAATCAAAACAAAGGCTCTTTGACCGGGTTCCTGCCGAAAAATTGGCCAAATTTACCTGAAACGTCCAATTTTTGACCAAATTCAAACTTGGCCTTAATTTAGGCTTGGGCTTAGGCTTAGGCTTAGTATGGGGCTTAGGCTTAGTATGGGGCTTAGGCTTAGGCTTAGTATTAGGCTTAGGCTCAGGCTTAGGCAATAAAAAATCGAAATTTTCGGAAAAAATCCTGCCAACTAAGCCTAGACGATGCGTTAAAACATCATAACGCACTTAAAACTATCCAAAAACAAAGATTACAGCCATTTTTGGCTACGAACTTTGGCCTACGTTCACTTACAAAAACATTAAAAATGCAATTTTCAAGGGGTCATAGCTCAGAAAATCCAAATTTGTGGATAGGGGTTCTATTACAAAAAATGTTTCCCTCAAGGTGCTCTACTCCAAAAAATAGGTCCACTATTCCCCCCCCCCGAAGTGCACTTGATCCGGATTTTACCGTTAAATTGCTGTGCCAAATTTTTGTGTTCAGGTATCATTCGTAACCGAGTACTGTGGGTGCAAAGTTTGCACTGAAATTGCAAAAACATCAAAAATGAAACTACCACTTTAAGTGGGCTGCAATCCTCACCACTGTCGAGGCTAATGACACCGTGAGTATGAACAGCGGAAATCTTGCTAAAAAAGCATGGAAAATGACTGAAATGTATTCGTAACAATTCGGAAAAAGTAAGAATTCGAAAAACACGTCAATTGAAGCAGAAGCTTGTAAAAAATATACAGAAAAGGCAACGATCTAGCACAAATATGTAGGAAAGGGAAAGGAAATATAACCGCAAAGTAAAAGAAAATATATATAACGGAAACATGACCGAAGGAAATATGACCGAAAAGTGAAGGAAATGTGAAAGAAATATGACCGGAAAGTGAAGGAAATATGACCGAAAAGTGAAGGAAATATGACCGAAAAGTGAAGGAAATGTGAAAGAAATATGACCGAAAAGTGAAGGAAATATGACCGAAAAGTGAAGGAAAAATATGTGCCGAAAAGTGACGGAAAGTTGGACTAAATGGAGGAAATGTGACGGAAAAATGAAGGAAATATTGCGGAAATGTGTCTAAAATGTGACGGAAAGTGAGAATTGTTATTGGAGGAAATTTGACGGGAATAGAGAGGAAATGTGAAGGAAATTTTTCCTGCGTTTTTCCGTCATTTTTCAGTGATATTTCGAAATTATTTTTTCCGGTGTAAAGTTAAACTTTAACCTTACCCACAGTTAAACTTTAACTTTACCCTTAGGTAAAGTTTTGAGAATACGATTTTACCTTCACCTTACCTGTGGGTAAAGTTAGCCTAACTTTACCTGCAGGTAATTTTGAGAATACGGCCCCAGAATAAGTCCCATTACGTTAGTCTTTCTATCGATGATCTAATGATGCTTCACCAACCTACCCCTAAGCCAGGAGTAATAACTAAGTTTAAGGTGGCGCTCCTGAAATGTGACTTTTCAAAAAACGGCAGTTTGGGCCCAATTTTAGATACACAATGGCAAGCTGGTGTAAAAGTATGCCTAAATACAAAAAATAAAGTTGATTGATACAAATTAGCATTCACTGTAGACCAAACGTGAGTGGAATTTCGGCTTGCGATTTCTCTTCGCAGGTAAGTAGCTGTTGCACAATTAATAGCTCATTTTGCTCGCCTCAACGTGATCAAGCGGTCGTAAAAAGTCATTTTTGATGAATATGATTGATATATTGAAAAACACTAAAATCGCGATTTTTGAAAAATATAAATTTGGCTAAATTTTTTAGATACTATCGATTTGCCAAAAATTGAGTTTTGCGACCACTCGAAGATGACAAGGTGCATTTATGTGCCAAATTTTAACTTTTTTTGCTGAGCCAGTTTTTTAAAATCGCAAGCCGAAAATTTGCGTTTGTATTCACACGCACTATATTTCTGTCTCATGCAGAAAGTATTGCGTTAGTTCACAAAAAAATTATACCACACTCAATAAAACACCAAAAATTTTTAATTGCGTTTCAGTAAAACACAACTACTAGTGTTTTTCAGTCTTTCAAATTCATTACATACGTGTAAAAGCACTGGCTTGTGAGGGCATTTCCGTGAAAATCTATTTTTCTTGACGAAATTTACTCAAAAATGTTCAAAAAATTTTTTATGTGATATGTACATCAAATCGAAGGAAATTCACTTCTGATCAACTTTTGTTCTTACGATGCATGTTTATTTTCGCGCGTTTTCAAAATAATGGCCAAAACCCACATTTCAGGAGTGCCACCTTAAGCATAGTTGGGTAGGAACAGTGAAGATCACAAAATTAAGCGGTCAGACCGCTTATATAGAAGCACTACCAGAATACAAAATACCGCGTTTGAAACCTCAATGGGTGTCCTTGAAGAGGCTAAAACTTTTCAAGCTAGGTACTAATTTAAGGTGGCGCTCGGGGGAACCGACTTTGGCGTTTGATTTTTTTCAGCGACATTTTTGAGCATAGTCTCGAAGGAAAGTTGTTCAGAATGAACAGAGCTTTCATTTGATGTGCATATTGTGATAAAAAAAAATTTTTAAATTTTTTTGACAAATTTGTAGCCGTAGCATAAAATTTTTGGTTTCATTATAAAATGATTACTCATATCACTGAAATATGTGATTTCTTAGCTTTAAATTGATGTATTAAACATACGAATACGTTAAATCTTTGCTGAGATATTCAGCCATGAAAATAGCAAATCAAAAATGAAAAACCTAAAAAGCTGATAAATCTTCGAAAATGTCAAATATTTGATTTAATTTCTTAAAAAACTGAGTATGGCTTTTGGTAACTTTTTCAACGGAAATATGCAGTCCTAGGAAAGGTCTAATTTTGGGAAAAGTGAAACGTGTGGGCAAACCTCACATTTTTGCGTAGCGAAATCGACTACTTTTTTTGGACCTGGGTCCCAGCTGCCGATTGCGATCGAGTTAAAAACTTGCACAATGAAAGAAAGAATATAAATGCAGACGTGGAAGTTTTTAGATTTTTAAATAGTGGCTCGCAGCACTTTTTGTAGCCGCTCAAACACAAGGGGGCGCTCCGGGAATCGGGGGTTACATCGAAAATTGACAAAAAAATTGGCAAATGTCAAACTTTACTATACATATATGTAGTATGGCACAAAAGAACACTGGAGGCAAAATTTCAAATCACGTTATCATGTCACGTGACTCCCAGAGCACCAAACGTGAGTGAATTTTCGGCAAACGATAACTCTGCTTGCACTTTGCGTATAGTCACACTCTATATACCAAAATGTAGCTTATATACTTCTCTAGTTGAACATTATTTTGGTTTTTAACATTTATGTCGGATTTGGATAAAAAATGTCATTATGTGTTTTCGAAGTCAAACTCTGAGCAATAAAATTCATATAAAAAAATTTCTAAGCTTTATTTTAAAAAAATAAAAAATTGTTCAACTGCGCAGAGCCTAAGACTATAATTGTTCAAAATTTTGTAGAAAAATATATTACCAGCATTTTATAATCGAATGCCGAAAAATTGGTTTTGTATTCACGCAGCCTATATTTGAGTCTGCTGCTTCTTAAAATGGTTTCTTGTGCGATTTTTTTGCACAGAAGGCAATAAAATTGTTTTAATTTTTCATTACAACTAATAAAATTTACGTATCGTCTGTTTGGAAAACCTCAAAAAGCGTTGATGCACTGGCTTACTTGCTGAATTTGTGTAAAAGTCGAATAAAATCAGTAAGTTGTCCAATTTTTTCCAAAATTTTTGCTATGGAGATATGCACATCAAAACATCAGAAATAGTATTTTGGGCAACTTTCCTTCAAGAATGATAGGTCATTTTGGCTGTTTTTAATTTTGGCTGCAGGGAGCTAGATCAAAAAAAGTAGTCGACTTCGCTACGCAAAAATGTGAGGTTTGCCCACACGTTTCACTTTTTCAAAAATTATACCTTTCCTACTAATGCATAATTCCGCTATAAAAGTTACCAAAAGCCATAATTAATTTTTTAAGAAAATAAATCAAAAATTTGACATTTTGGAAGATTTATCAGCTTTTTAGGTGATCCATTTTTGGATTGCTATTTTCGCGGCTAAATAGTTCAGAAAAGCTTCAAAAAATTGCATGTTCAATACATCAATTTGAAGCTAAGAAAACGCACATTTTAGTGAAATAAGTAATTAATTTATATCGCGATAAAAAAATTTTCGCTAGAAGTACAAAAATGGTCAAAAAAATTTGAAAAATTTTTTTAGCGTAATATGCACATCAAATGAAAGCTCTTTTTATTCTGAACAACTTCTCTTCAAGATATTATGGTCAAAATTGTCACTGAAAAAAATTGAACGCCAAAGTCGGTTCCCCTGAGCGCCACCTTAAGTGAGAATAAAACTAAAAACCTCACAGCTGCAGGGTGGGGTCTAGAGTTGGAACAGGAGTCGGACACCGACTAAGTCAATCATGCTAATCTTCTAAGAGTCATTTCTAAGAGTTATTTCTATGTTCCAGTATTCACAAAATTCACACGACCATTTCACTTGTGGGAAAGTTTACCACGAAATTAAAAATATTTTAAATCCTAAATGTCTTATCTTTGCATTTCAGGATGGCAACTACTAAAATTAACCTTGAAAAGCGTGTTGCTCGAATACGAAAAGGCCTCTGACGAACTTTGTGTCATACTGCAGTCCCTTTGCATTGAGGAGCAACAAAAGTCAGTCTTGCTACAAACGCACCAGGAACTCAACAATAAAATGACAGAAGTCAAAGATTCCGTGTGGACACTACTTGATTGCACCGGAGCAAACGTGCGCAACCAAGAAGCGGCTGTTGAGACCTGCGAAGATATAATTGATGCAACCATATCGGAGGATGAGGCATCGAAGGATGGTTCCACCGCTGCTACAGCCTCAAACGGTGAAACCGATATGTCGGAGGATAGCTTTGCGGATGTGACCACCCCAACTAAAGGTGATGATTCGTCAGATGAAAGCTTTACCACGACCGTCATGGACATACATGTAACGGGGTCAAAATTTTGGGGGGCCTCCCCGGCCAAATTTTGGGGACCCTCCCCCCAGTTCGACCAAAAATACCCTAAATTTTGCAAAAGTTTCTAAAAATTTTGCCAAAAAGTGCCATTTTTTCTAAATTTTGCCCAAATTTTGGGGACCCTCCCCCCGGGTCCTTGATTTTTTTTGGGGGGGAGGGTCCCCCCCCCATCCCCCCCTCATACATGTATGGTCATGGATGAAATTGAATCAGTGGACAGCAACACGGTACTGATTGTCGACGAAGTCAACGAAAATCCGCCAACTGAACCGACACTAAAAATGGCAGAAAAAGTGACGGACCAGGAAACCCCATCAAGTCAAGGGCAGGAGATGGATCAGGCTGACGCTGAGGAGAATCCACGAGAACTAGTCATCACCAGTGAATCCGGATTATCCTTCTTCCACAGAGAGACCGTCGACCATTGAGGAATTAAATTTCATTTCCCATATGGGCCGTATTGTATCTAGTGATGAAATACTTGGGGCAAACGGTAGCGGGCCAAACAAGCTGCGTGGATGTTGATGGTGATTCACACGGCACACCTAGAAGAAACAATACGACGATACGTGGGAGAGAAAACGAAGCTGCAAATTTTCAACGAATTTTTTGAAAGTCACGGCAGGCCAATTGCTCAGTATGTCCTAAAACACCGGTTCTCCCAGTCCCCACAATTTTTTCGCGAGATCAGCCAACTGTGCGCCACCGGGATCAGCAACATAGTGGAAGAAAGCAACTGGAAAACAACGCTCCATGATGAACTCAACATCTGTAATACCATTTTGCTAGAATTTGCCAAAAATCAGCCCAATAGTCACTTCCCACCAAGGGTGGTGCAGCAACTGTTCTCAGTTGTCATCAGTTCAGAAGACCGCCTGCTGCTTGTTACTGACTCTGTTCTGTGCAGCCGAATTCGATTTCACAACAACCGGACGACAGTGATGCGTGTTCCCCGACTTCAACTAGCCGGCCCGAGCCCAAGGAAGAACCTGACCAAGATTCTGAAAGAGGCTCAACATCCTCTAGAATTCACTTTTGTGTTGCTTTTTGTTGGTGCCGACGATGTGCCAAACTACCAAACCCAAGAGGAGCTTCACTCATCCTAATCGGCCGTTTTTGCACTGCTGTCAGCGACGTTTGCTTGCAAAGTTTTCATCACCGAGGCCCCTCCACGATACGACGATTATGCGCATTTGGTGCCGGAGGCGCGGAACATCCTGGCGAGAGTGGCAAAATGCTTTCCTAACGTAGCCGTGATCCCGATGGGCGACTTAGACAACGATGAGCTTATGATAAAATCACACAATGGCGTGACACTTGCTGCAATGGGCGTGCTGCGGTTTATGAGGATTCTTTTGGAAGCATTTCCTCAATTACGTCTTGAGTTCTGTCAATGACCAACTAAAGTCAGCAAAATTCACTAAAGGCCAGTTTACACGACCAAACTTTCACCAAACTCACACCAAACTAAACCTGCTCCAAACTCGAGTTTGGTGTAAGTTTGGTGTGAGTGTGGTCGTGTGAATACACACCAAACATGCTCCAAACTCACTCCAAACTCAGACCAAACTGCCCACTCTAGTTTGGTGGACCACCAAACTTGGTTTGGTGGTCTGACCAAACAGCCAATCAAATTTAAGTATTCAACTGCATAGCGACATTTTCCCAGCATTGTTTATATGCACAAGTGTAGTCTGCCTACGATATTGATTTTTACTGCTGAGTTTTTTGTAACACAATGGCTGTTGAGAAGAATCTGGGGGGCATTAATAAGGCTATTGCACTGCTTCATTTCTACAAAGAACACGAATGTTTGTGCCAAGTCAAAGATCCAAATTACTACAAAAAACCATTTTTCCTCAGTTTACAGGTATGTTCCAATTGATGAGTGAATTTTATGGACAATAATAGTCTGATAAAGTTGTTGATAAGTTATAAAAGTACCATGCAGTCGATATCTGCTTAATGAGTTTTACAGAAACTGTTAAGCGTTCAGCGCATAAAACATAAATATAGGAAAAAAACAGAAAACAGGTGTATTTCGCAAAAGTGGTTTTGCTAAATCGGTACCGGGTTCTATCGCGTCCGCGGACTTACTGAGACCATTACTGAATGAAAAAGGCTACAGTTATAAGGGATATATATCCTCTACACTAATGAAGGCATGAGCCTAAGCTGTGGGGGGGACCCTACGAATCAAGGTATATCAGCTTATTTCTACAGATCAAATTTATAGTCTACCTGAATTTGGGCCAAAATTTTTGAAAATCGCCAATATTTTCGTCTAACTTGGTACAAGGACAATAGAATTGTAGGTACAATAGCTTACAAAACAGATCCTTGTGTTAAAGTATGTATTAATGGTGTGTTGTGGTTATGAACAACAATATCTTACCGGGTTATCTTACCGGGTCCCCAGCCCGGTTTCACAGATCGCCCGTTGAATCCTCACAGCTTCGTTACAATATGTATGGGCTGGGAGATAAAGCTGACTCATTGGCCCGTATTCACATACTAACACTAACACTTAAAGTTAGTGTAAACCCTAACTTTAAGTGCTTCATAGCACTAAAATTAGTGCTACGAAGCACTTAAAGTTAGTGTTTACACTAACTTTAAGTGTTAGTGTTAGTATGTGAATACGGGCCATTATGTCGGCTTGTTGAGGTCGAAGTTCCGCCAAAACTAAAAAGTCACATCTGCGCAGCATCATCAAGTCAGAGTTCGGGGAGCGTTTGCGAATCGTGGAGCAACGTTTTGAAGCTTTCAGTAGATTCAGCGCGAATTTAGGCTTGGGCTTAGGCTTAGGCTTAGGGCTTAGGCTTAGTATGGGGCTTAGGCTTAAGGCCGATTCACACGGTGCGTTTTTGCCGCTGCGATTTTGACGCAAAACGCAGGCCGCAGGGTGTCGCAAGTGAAACGCACCGTCTGAACAAACTTTGCGGCCTCAGTGCGTCTCGCAGGTCAGACTGAAGCGGGGGGGGGAGAAATTATTTTCTATTCTAATTCGCTTCCTACCCCATCTTTTAATAAAAATATGAAACCCCCATCGTCAGCCATGCCCCCAATCTGATCTCTAGCCCCCAAAATAGCTGTCGCCCCTTTTAATAAAAATCTGAAGTGAAATTATTGGTGTTAAAACCCTTAGGGGTCGAATAAGTCGGAAAAACGGCATTTTTTCGACTAATGATTCGGAGTCCCCCTATATCCCCCAAACCGAGGGGGGGTCAAAATTGAACGCTCTTTCGAATAGGCTAGGTTAGAAGTTTGTAGAATGTAATTAATTTATTGTCTACGCGAAAAGAAACTAAAACTTTTGATATGCAAGCTTAATTTAACTATGTATATATATTTCGCCTCTCTTTTTCAGTTGGCAAAATTACGATTTTTAGTATAAATGAGCTAAATATGTTGCTAACAAAGCTGTATTAAATATATTATTACGTGTTACTTTATGACGATCAAACTTCAGGTTGATATTACGACTGTATTGGTCATAATTTTCGACGATTAGCCGTATTATGTCGAAAAACGATGATTTTCGACTAAAATTGAATTTTTTCGAAAAGGTAAAAATCAACGTTTTTTCGCTTGGAAAGTGCAAAAAATGAACTCAGCGCATGCGAAAACCTATAAAAATGTGTTTTCACGGTGAAAAAATGTCAGTTTGAATTTCTCCCCCCCCCCCGCCTCAGTTGCGCCCGTCTCGCATGCCAGTTTGCTGCGTCTTTAATGTTTCAAAAAAATGACAAATTGCTCCACGAAAATTATTAAAACCAATAGCTCCGCAGCAACAAAACGCAATAAAATCGCAGGTCGAATAGCAGTCTGGCGTTTAAAATGCTGCGGTAAAATCAAGACGCAGGCTTTCCGCACTAAAAACGCTGCGTCTGTTCAGACATTGCGTTTTGCATGCGGCAAGCTGCGTTTTGCCGCAGCGGCAAAAACGCTGCGGCAAAATCGCAGTAAAATCGCAGCGTGTGAATCGGCCTTTAGGCTTAGTTTCAGGCTTAGGCTTAGGCTCAGGCTTAGGCAATAAAAAAATCGAAATTTTAAGAAAAAATCCTGCCAGCTTAGCCTAGAGAATCCTGCCAACTAAGCCTAGACGATGCCTTAAAACATCATAACGCAAGTCAAAACTATCCAAAACCAAAGATTATAGCCATTTTTGGCTTCGAACTTTGGCCTACGTTCACTTCCGAAAACACTGAAAATGCAATTTTCAAGGGGTCATAGCTCAGAAAATCCAAATTTGTGGATAGGGGTTCTATTACAAAAAATGCTTCCCTCAAGGTGCTCTACACCAAAAAATAGGTCCACTATTTCCCCCCCCCCAACTGCACTTGATCCAATAATTTTCCCCCCGCTTCAGTCTGACCATTTCGGGGGATCGTATTTCCGAAAATCCAAAAAAATGAAATACTTGAAGCAACAGTGCTTCCCCCAAGGTGCTCTACTCAAAAAATATATAGGTCCACTAGGTCAGACTGAAGCGGGGGGGGAGAAATTATTTTCGATTCCAATTCGCTTCCTACCCCATCTTTTAATAAAAATATGAAACCCCCATCGTCAGCCATGCCCCCAATCTGATCTCTAGCCCCCAAAATAGCTGTCGCCCCTTTTAATAAAAATCCGAAGTGAAATTATTGGTGTTAAAACCCTTAGGGGTCGAATAAGTCGGAAAAACGGCATTTTTTCGACTAATGATCCGGAGTCCCCCTATATCCCCCAAACCTAGGGGGGGTCAAAATTGAACGCTCTTTCGAATAGGCTAGGTTAGAAGTTTGTAGGATGCAAGCTTTAGCTGGAAATCAAACTTTGTCAAAAAATTAAACTTTACATGAAATTTTTTGCGCAAAACTGGATTTAGGCAAAAATACTGAATCAAATTAAAACCTGTCGCTGCCATTGGAAGAGCAACTTCTAAGCTACTAAATGCTGAAAAAATTTTGTAAATCGGTTCAGGCTTTGAAAAGTTACAAAACTTTTCCTGAAGCTACCCGAGCCAGGCTGATTGAAGCGTTACAGCACAGGTAAGGTACAGTGCAAATTTCGATCCATAGCTGGGAATTTTTTTCAAAATATGGAGCTGATAGGTGTACATACTTTAGTGCAGCAAATTTATTTTTGATGCTTATTAGCAGGTTTTCCCATAAAATTAGGCCTCAGGCTTAGGCTTAGGCTTAGTGCTTAGGCTTAGTGCTTAGTGCTTAGGTTAGGCTTAGGCTTAGTGCTTAGGTTAGGCTTAGGCTTAGTGCTTAGGCTGAGGCTTAGTGCTTAGGCTCAGGCTTAGTAGGTGGGTCAGAAAAGGCTTAGTCTTAGTTGTTTGCATCAAATCAAAGGACACTTGCTACTGTGGAATCATAAATAAAGCTGCACTTTTAAACCGAAACTGACTGTCAGTCCCAGCTTGCTGCTGAGCATCAGTGACGTTTGTAAATCGTATTTATGGTATTCGCTTTCAGTTAAAATCGCTACTTATGCCTAATGATGCTTAATTTTATATGAAAATGTAATTAATTTATTGTATATGCGAAAAGAATGTAAAAATTTTGATATGCAAGCTCAATTTAACTATGTATATATATTTCGCCTCTTTTCAGTTGGCAAAATTACTATTTTTAGTATAAATGAGCTAAATATGTTGCTAAGAGAGCTGTACTAAATATATTATTATGTGTTATTTTATGACAATCAAACTTCAGGCTGATATTACGACTGAATTGGTCATAATTTTCGACGATTAGCCCTAATATATATGTCGAAAAACGATAATTTTTGACAAAAATTGAATTTTTTTTGTATAGGTATAAATCAACGTTTTTTCGCTTGGAAAGTGCTAAAAATGAACTCAGCGTATGCGAAAACCTATAAAAACGTGTTTTCACGGTGAAAAAATGTCAGTTTGAATTTCTCCCCCCCCGCCTCAGTTGCGCCGGTCCACTATTTCTCCCCCCCAACTGCATTTAACCCTAATAATAATAATTTAAAAATTCAGATATTAAATTTATTAAATTTCGTTAATTGCATTATATGCATTCTCAACATAACAAGGGATTAATTCGAATGCATAAAACTTGCAATTGCATATGACACGGTTTAGTCGTGCTAAAAGTTATATATATATATATATATATATATATATATATATATATATATATATATATATATATATATTATTTTCTATATATATTATATATGTATATTTTCTAGATATATTATATATATCTTAAATCTTGAATTATAGAAGTTAATCTGGTTAAAATAATTATTCAGGAGCCGTAGCGAAGCCGCATCTGGTTGGGTTTAGGAATTTGTCTACTAGAAGGGAGGGGGGGGGGTGCTCGCGTCAAAAGGGACTCTTCCTACTCGCTGCGCCCGGAAGTTGTGTAGTATAGTACTTGGATATGCCCGCGTATTGGGCCGTATTGGGGTTGCGGGAGGCTAAATTTTCAAGTAAAAAGCATGTTTGAAGAAAAATTATATATATTTTTTATTATTTTTTTCAGGAATGGCGTTTCGTCACCACAACAGACGATCGTCGGGCAAGCACAGAGGCGGTGAGAAAAGCAGCGGAGGAAACAGCGCGCGACCCTCTTCGTCCTCTTCGACCGAGGATTTTCAATTTTCCGTTCGCCGGGCTGAATTTCCAGCCTGTGCCGAAAAATGTCTGCGTCAAATTGATCGGGTCCTTGATCAGCAGCAAAAGCAAGCCGGTCGCCCTTTGAGGGAAATTGAAAAACAGCTGGACGAATTTTTATTCGCTGCCGTGGATGCAAGAGGCAATGTTTTGCCGGCCGGCAGTCGACTTTCGTCACTGCAACAATTGCAATTATTGCACTTGTTGTGCAAGTATTTCAATGCCAAAGCTCGCATGGAGTCTAGACAGCGCTATGCTCATTTTGAGGCCATCTTTTGCTATCGGGTGGGAGACGCGCCGCTGCACGAAGCTAGAATGACCATTTTGACCAAGCTAGCGTCATTGGCCGTTCAACTGCGCTGCATGCCGCTGCTGCAGGATTTGGCAACGTGGCTGCTGAAGTCTGGGATTCCCCCGAAATCCTCCGGATACCTGATTTGCCAAAATATCCTCCGACAACTGTGTACCCCGGAACTTTATCCGTGTCTATTACCGTTGAGTGCTCCGAAGTTTAACCCATTGCCTGAACCGGCTGTTGGTTCATCAGAAGATGATCTGGTTCAAGAAGGATCGCCCGATTTCGCCGCTTTGTTGCTCGCTTCGGCTATCGCGTCGAGTGACTCTCAGACTTTGCCCAGCCCTGCTTTGCTCGCCGTTTGCACCGAATGGCTGACGGCTAACCCTAAAGGATTGCTTTCGGCTGCTCGCAAAGCAACAGCGGCTTCGGGATTTAAAAAACTGTTCTCAACTGCTATTGCCCAGCTTACGTGCTTGTCCATTAGTGGCCCCGTAGACAGTCTGCTAAATGACCAATATTCGGCCGATTTGTGGGGGAAACTTCATACTGGAATTTTGCAACTGCTCATTTTTGCCGGCAGCAATCCGATGGTCGGCGGTTCGAATCCTGCTAGCGACGAAGGATCACTAAGTTTGATTTTTTATCGATCATTAGCTGATTCCCTGACTCATTTTCAAGCGGTTGTTTTGGATCAACCGAATTTAGTTGGACTAATTAATGAGGCTTTTGACAAACTTGCTCAAATTATTCAAATTGCTAATTTTAGTAAATGTCTTACGGGGCATAAAAGTGATATTGAAGCGGTCTATAAACGACTGAACTATCGGCATGAAATTTTGGAATTGGTCTTGGAAACTGTTTAATGAGATATTTAATGGCGGAAATTATGTTTTATAGGTTGTTGTTATATTGTAACATCGTATACATGGATGCACATAGGGGGGGTAGGGGGGGTCTCCACCCCCCCCCCTCAGACATCCGGCACGCCCCCTCAACCCCCACCCCCCCTCTGATGGCCAAGAAAGTGCCCCAAAAATGTGTAAAAAGTTGAAAAATTGCAAAAAAATTTTCGCCTGTGGCGAAAAATGTACCCCGAAACTGAGTTGAAAATAGAAAAAATTTTCGGCTGTCGCCGAGAAATGGCCAGATCTAGGGACCACCCCCCCTTCCGCCAGGGGTCGGGCACCCCCCCCCCCCGACGATTCACCCCGTGCATCTCTGATCGTATATAGGCATACATGTCTCGGGGTCTCGGTCTGGGGGGGGGAGGCTTGTCCTGGATTTTTTGAAAAGGGCCCGGCGTTTCGGGGGTTTGAACCGACAAAAACGCTAAAATTTCCAACATTCGCCACGTTATGTAATAAATTACTAACAACACGTGGTTCCATCCGGGAATTTTTATAATAATAATGATAAATGATAATAAAAGTGGAAAAATTTTTGCAAAATTTGGATAATTTTAGCGATTTTTCAGCTTTGTGGTCATTTTTGAGATTTGAGATTTGAGGCTTCGGGCCAAGCCCCCCCCTCAGGTTTGACCCGTAGGGACGAGCCCCCCTCCTTGGCTGCTGAAAAAAAGTGCCTGATGCTTTAAAAATTAGTAAAAAGTGAAAAAATTGCTAAAAACATGCTATTTTTGCTAAAATTTCCTATTTTTAAGGCAAAAATTGAAAATTGCGTATATATTTGTCGGTTCAAGCTCCAGAAACGTCGGGACAAGCCCTCCCCCTAAAATTTCAAGAATTCCGGGACAAGCCCCCCAGACCGAGACCCCGTGTACATGTATGCTCTGGGCCCCCCCAGACCCCCCATGTACATCTGTGATCGTAGGGGTTCTGGATTCTGGTCAGAAAGATGAGTAGGGGGGGGGGGGTGATTGGTGCTCCAATTTTTTTGAAGTTTTGAACTATGTATATACAATTTTTGACGGCCGCTCTAACATTTTACTTTTGAGCACTATCTTTCAATCAATTTATCAATAAAAAATACCTACATTTGTCTATTTTGGAAAAGGTGTCAATTTTACAAACTTCTCCTCCTCGATACCCCCTTATGGTCGCATACATTTATGATTGTATATATATATCAATTTATATTATATATAGCCCGAACAGCTTTGCTGCTCAGTTTCTGTATTCATAGATGTGTATGCCGTGTTTTGAAATTAAATACGTCTATCATGCGAAAAGTTTAAATAAAAGTTTCACGATCACTTAACTTTTGTGTTGCTTTTGATATTTTTTGTCAGTTACTGCAGTCTTGCTTGTTCGAGATATTGCATAATATCAAATTTGCAGATTTGTATGTAGAATCGAGTGGTCTTTTTCTCAGTTCAACAACGTAGACGGGGGCTATATTCCTGTACCGAGTTGAGGTGGTAGTTTCGAATATGCAGTTTTTGTCGCGAATCGCTCGAACCAACTTCTAACTTTATGATTTTTGGCACACATAAGAGGCATTTTTAGGCCAACCTGTGGGCAAGGTATAAGTTCTTATTTTCAGTATATGCTATAGTTATAACAAAAAAATTGTTTTTAACATTTTTTTGACTACTTTTACTAAATTTTTAAACAATTGTTTCACAAAAACAGTTATATAATATATTGTTTTTCACTAAATTAAAAAAATTGTAACTGTTTTCAGGAAATTGACACTTTCTGAATATACCACCCATTTTCACTTTAAAATGATGTGATGTAAAATTTAAGCTGCGTATTTCTTAAAAATTCTGTACAGAACTAGACGTATTAGCTTACAGTGTTGTACCGAAGCTCATGTTACCAACTGTCATATATATTACCAGGGTAATGAGCTATGAAGTATATCACCTCATTTTTTACTAAAAACGCTCGAAAATAGATGTTCTATATTGGTTTTAAGTAGCTTCTGTATTGAATGTAGTTTGAATGTATATTTATAGTAGCGGTCATATTGGAAAACAGTAGGCCATTTTAGACTAAGGTGAAGGAATTGATGGCTGTGGTTGCCATGACAACGCATAGTTCATTATACTAAAAGACACGTCATCTACTAGTAAAGCCCGGTTCATATTTGTCCTCAAGGACACAGGGACAGGGACAAGGACAAATTTTGGTCAGCTACTGTGAATAATTGACACAAGCGTTCTGGATAATTTTTTGCATACGATTTGCAAGTGACGCAAACTTTATTCATGTGAAAAGTTGGCTTATTTGGTCAGGCAGTTTTCTTGGAATCGCTTAAGGACAAAACGATAGGGACAAGGAAAAGGACGAGTATGAACCGGGCTTTAGTGTCAATTTTTTTTACGCCCAAAAGGTGTTCTAGCATTGAGCACAGATTCACCTCTTCCTTGTGTTGCAGTCATACTAGGCTACGAGTAGTAACTCCAAAACAAGAGCTACTTACGGGGGGGGGGGGAGATCGAAATTACCATGATTCTCAAAGGAAGGACTTTAACAAGAACGTTTTGCGAGTAGGGAAATTTTAGATGCACTGAAAGCTTGTGCCGACTAAAAGTGATTAGTGCTGACTATATTCCTAGGAATATGAAACGCGGCACTGCGGCACACACACTCCAGCCAGCAAAAACCGGGTTGTGCTGTTTTACAGCACAGCTGAGCAGCGTGCACGCATCATCGCGTCGCTGTCAAAGATATACCTAAGAAATTTTTCGGTAACAGAATCTGCCTTAATATCTAGTATACGCGGCGGAGCCGCCGCGTAGAAGTTAGTTTAGGGCGAGTTTTGAGACCTATCAATTTTCTGATTGTGTGCAGTCTATATTCACAATATTGAACCAAAATGACGAAAACTAAAATGTCTAGATTCCTTTTTTTGCAGTTATTGATAGGCTCAGTAGTTTTTTGTATGTTTTCTCAAGCCTTAAAGTTTTACGAAATTCGGAAAAGTTCTGTTTTTTGAAGCTTAGATTTCAGATACTAAATTCACTTAATGGCTTATCCCAATGAAACAATGCATGTATTGAGTTTGAGACACCTATGTACAAGTGAGTTTAGATTGAATTGGAGTTAAACTTCATCAAGTCATGTTTTTCACGAAATAAAACAACCTAATAACTTGGAAAAATGCAAAATTTGAGGTATTTCACAGCGTATTTTGGACAAATTGTTGACATTGTTAACAAAACAAACAAATGTGCTCACGATCCAATTATTGGTCTGTAAAATGCTAAAAAACAACCGCTTACAAATAGCTTATATATAAAACAACCGAGTAACAGCTCATCAAAATTTGCTGGTAATTCGAAACTACCATCTTAAGCGTATATACTTGAGATTATCAAGCTTAAAATGGCATCATAATAAACGAGTTTTAAAAGGTTGTCTCTAAATGTAGGCTAAACGGGATGTGGTGTCGAAGTTTAGCTATTTAGAGCTTTAGCTTAACTTTCAGCAGATATTTTTGCGTAGACGACTAATAGTTAGCAGATAAAATGTATATATAGGATATTCTGGCATTTCTTAGTGTGGGGGGGGGGGGATAATTTGGTCCAGTTGGTCGTGCACCCCATAGCCCCAAGGTTTTTTTGGAGCCGACGTTTTGGCGACTTTTTAGCTGTTGGTTTTTGTGTTGTTAAGCTTAGTAGCAGTGAGGCTATAATTACCTACAAAACCCATGTTTTGCCTAGAAATGATAATACTGAGTTTGGTGCACCCCAATTCTAGTCGGCGCCCCCCCCCCATAAATGGGGGGGGGGGGTAGGTGGACGGGGTTCGTGGGTATATACCCGCGGGTTGGGTCAGAAAATTTGAGCCGTCTGTAAACCAGCAGTTAATAAAATAGTTTGAATGGACGTTTGATCGAACTTACTAGTTCTATTTATTTTTGCTGGAAATGAGTTTTAGTTTGGAACAGGTTAAGAAAAATATTAAGCTTAATTTTCAACTTTAAACTTTTTTGTGAAAGATGTTATATATATATGAGCAAATTTCCGAGAAGTTCAAAGATGGCTCTATGTATGGCCGGATGGGTCAAAAAATAGAATTGGCTGATTTTTTCAGAAATCAAAGATACTTGTGAGACTAGATTTGCGTCCAAATATTTCTTTATAGAAATCACCCCAAGTCGAGATATGGTCATTTGAATTTTGAGCTATGGCGATTTTTTTGGACAAATTTTACGTTCAACTTTGTTATCAAGGTTCTCAATGATTACGAATGGCAACGTTCCAGTGTTTTGTCACATGTACCGCCTGTAAGTGTCATTTTATGTGCCAAAATATTTTTTACAAATTCTTTGTATTCTTTAGATTACAGAACTTTTGCGTATCAGAGTTAGCTTTGGACACGAAATTTTTCATCACTTTCCACCCTCCTGTGCCACCGTTTTCAAATAGCAGGAAAATATTTTTCTTGCATTATTATGCGCTAGGTATGTGCTATCAAGAGTACATAATAGCTTCTCACTCTATATAGAAGAAGAGTGAGACACTCTCCAGCCTGCCTGTGTTCTAGCACAGGCAGATCCGCTGGTCGTTTTCAGGCTACATGTTGACATTCTATGCAACATGTGACTGGCCAATCAGAAGCGAGCTCCTATTCTCTGATTGGCAGACGCCTGTGCACGTGCTCCAATCATAAAACGGGATAGGAATAAAGGTTAATAACTCATTATTTATTCATAGTCTGCTTGTAAAAACATTAAAAAAGGTTTGCAAATACCTTTGAGGATATTTTGGCAAACTTTCAGCGAAATTGATTGAAAAACTCTGAAGAAATTCAGAAAAGTTTATATCTCAAAAGTTTCTCAATCAATTTCGCTGAAAGTTTGCCAAAATATCCCTAGAGGTATTTGCAAACCTTTTTTAATGTTTTTGCAAGCAGACTATGAATAAATAATGAGTTATTAAGCTTTTATCCCTATCTTAATGCTTACCAACGCATTAGCGATTATATACTACAGTGTGTTACGCAGAGAATCTACGCGCTGATTGGCCAGTCACATGTTGCATAGAATGTCAACATGTAGCCTGAAAACGACCAGCGCATCTGCCTATGCTAGAACACAGGCAGGCTGGAGAGTGTCTCACTCTTCTTCTATATAGAGTGAGACGCTATTATGTACTCTTGGTGCTATCTATCAGTAGAATTTCAGAAAAAATAAACGACTCCTGTCGGTGGCACAAGCAAAACTTATGGTCATGTTGAACTACAAAATATAAATTATGGACATTCTGCCGTTATTATTTTTTATTCCATTCCTTTTGAACCACCAGGAACATTTCACATATTATTTTTCTAATGTTGGGTAATTTTTTATTTATTTTGTGACGTATTAGGATCAACCAATACGGTAAAATTATGCACTTTTCAGCTTGACGAAAGGACCTCGCATTAAAGATTTAAGCGACTTGGTGCGACTATCCCCTTGTGAACTTTAAGCAACCAGTTTAGGATGGCGTCTTTTGCTGCTAGTAATAATCTTCTAAACCCTCAAATTTTGTATACTTTACTGAAAAAACATACAGAAATCGGCATTTTTTTAAAAATCGTGTATATAATTTAACAACCATATCATACAGACATACGTATGTTTTTTAGCGATAGCATTACATATATACATTTTATGCACTAGCTTAAATTACGGTTAGTAAAGGTTTTTATTTTTTTAGAATGCTGAAAAGTTAACTTCGGTAGAGGTTTTTTTAAAAGGTTTGATTTCAGTAATGCATAAATATTCATACTTCAACAAATGTTTGTCAAATTTTTGGCTCAAAAACTTTTCTAATTAAGCAGCAATTTATTTATTTATTGTTCTAAATATTTTACTGTATTGTAAAAAATATGTAATAATTTTTTATAAATGGAGTTAAAATAAAAGGGATGACAATGCTAGCTTCATTTTTATTAGAAAAATGTTCATGATGCTTGCAAGCCTCAAGATGTTTTAGTCATTTGGTAATGAACATCCACTATATTAGGATCATTAATATATTCAGCATTATCTAAAGGTTCGTCGGCTTTAGAAACTTTTTGTATGACATACGTATGTTTTTTAGCCATAGCATTACATACATTATATGCACTAGCTTAAATTAAGGCTACTAAAGAAGGTTATTATTGTTTTCTATTCAGCATCATCAAAGAGTTCGTCGGCTTCAGAAACATCTTCGATATGCCTGTCTGGGTTGCGGCGGCGGCAGCTCGCTTCTTGTGAAAAAAAAACCTGCTGACTTGTTGCCAACGTAAGTATTAACTTGCCATAAACAGCTTAGCATTTCTGCTGTCGGTTGCCTGAAGAAATAAGTTATGATAAACCCTTTCGTTTCAAGTTTTTTAATCGACTTACAAATTAGAAACAATTGCTTTAGTAATCTAAATTATAATAATTTGCGGTAATAACAAAAACTATAACAATGTAGCGGAACACAAATTAAAAAGATTTAGTATAGTCAAATAGGAAATAGTATATATAAGCGGGAGCATAATTAGAAACAAAAACATTTGTGTTCCGCTGCATTTGTTAAGGTTTTCGTTTATTACCGCAAATTAATATAATTTGGATTACTAAAGCAATTGTTTATAATTTATAAGTCGATTGTAAAATTTTAAAAGAAAATGTTTATCATAACTTACTTCTTCAGGCAACCGATTGCAGAAATGCTAAGCTGTTTATGCCAAGTGAATACTTACGTTGGCAACAAGTTAGCAGTTTTTTTCACAAGAAGCAAACCGCCGCCGCCGCCGCAACCCAGACAGGCATATCGAAGAAAAAGTTTCTGAAGCCGACGAACGTTTTGATAATGCTGAATATATTAATGATCATACATGTAACAGCACAAAAATTTTGGGTACCCCTCCCCCCCTTGGTGGGACCCCCCCTTCCCTGAGTCAACTCATTTTTGACCCCCCTCCTCCCAAAAATGACGCTATTTTTACCTTTTTTGACCAAAAAACTATGATTTTGACAATTTTTGGCGAAAATTTTGGTAAAAATCGCTTAAATTTCACCAAAAAATGCCGATTTTTTCAAATTTTGGCAATAATTTTACTCCCGGCGGGACCCTCCCCCCTCTTTTGCCCCTGGCGGGACCCCCCCTCCCTCCCCCGGGACCGAATTTTGGGGGGGGTCTTCCCCCCCCCATCCCCCCCCAACTACATGTATGTTAATGATCCTAATATAATGGATGTTCATTAGAAAATGACTGAAGCATCTTGAGGCTTGCAAGCATCATGAACATTTTTCTAATAAAACTGAAGCTAGCATTGTCATCCCTTATATTTTAACACCATTTATAAAATATTTAGCTAACTTATTGGCAGATATACATGATTTTTTCTATTTATGTAATCAGAAAAACATATGCTTGTTTTAAAATTTTGAACAATAATTACATACTTTGCTATTCAATTAGAAAAGTTTTTGGGCCAAAAATTGACCAACATTTGCTGAAGTATGAATATTTATGCATTACTGAAATCAAACCTTTTAAAAACCTCTACCGAAGTTAATTTTTCAGCATTCTAAAAAAATAAAAACCTTTAGTAACCGTAATTTAAGCTAGTGCATAAAATGTATATATGTGATGCTATAGCTAAAAAACATACGTATGTCTGTGTGATATGGTTGTTAAATTATATGCACGACTTCTAAAAAAATGCCGATTTCTGTGTGTTTTTTTAGTAAAGTATACAAAAGTTAAGGGTTTAGAAGATTATTACTAGCAGCAAAAGACGCCATCCTAAACTGGTTGCTTAAAGTTCACAAGGGGATAGTCGCACCAAGTCGCTTAAATCTTTAATGCGAGGTCCTTTCGTCAAGCTGAAAAGTGCATAATTTTACCGTATTGGTTGATCCTAATACGTCACAAAATAAATAAAAAATTACCCAACATTAGAAAACAATATGTGAAATGTTCGTGGTGGTTCAAAAGGAATGGAATAAAAAATAATAACGGCAGAATGTCCATAATTGATATTTTGTAGTTCAACATGATCATAAGTTTTGCTTGTGGCACCCACAGGAGTCGTTTATTTTTTCTGAAATTCTAGTGATAGATAGCACCAAGAGTACATAATAGCGTCTCACTCTATATAGAAGAAGAGTGATACACTCTCCAGCCTGCCTGTGTTCTAGCATAGGCAGATGCGCTGGTCGTTTTCAGGCTACATGTTGACATTCTATGCAACATGTGACTGGCCAATCAGCGCGTAGATTCTCTGCGTAACACACTTTAGTATATAATCGCTGATGCGTTGGTAAGCATTAAGGATAGGGATAAAAGCTTCATAACTCATTATTTATTCATAGTCTGCTTGCAAAAACATTAAAAAAGGTTTGCAAATACCTCAGGGCATATTTTGGCAAACTTTCAGCGAAAATTGATTGAGAAACTTTTGAGAGATAAACTTTTCTAATTTCTTCAGAGTTTTTCAATCAATTTCGCTGAAAGTTTGCCAAATATCCTCAAAGGTATTTGCAAACCTTTTTTAATGTTTTTACCAGCAGACTATGAATAAATAATGAGTTATTAACCTTTATTCCTATCCCGTTTTATGATTGGAGCACGTGCACAGGCGTCTTCCAATCAGAGAATAGGAGCTCGCTTCTGATTGGCCAGTCACATGTTGCATAGAATGTCAACATGTAGCCTGAAAACGACCAGCGGATCTGCCTGTGCTAGAACACAGGCAGGCTGGAGAGTGTCTCACTCTTCTTCTATATAGAGTGAGAAGCTATTATGTACTCTTGATAGCACATACCTAGCGCATAATAATGCAAGAAAAAAATATTTTCCTGCTATTTGAAAACGGTGGCACAGGAGGGTGGAAAGTGATGAAAAATTTCGTGTCCAAAGCTAACTCTGATACGCAAAAGTTCTGCAATCTGAAGAATACAAAGAATTTGTAAAAAAATATTTTGGCACATAAAATGAGCACTTACAGGTGGTACATGTGACAAAACACTGGAAACGTTGCCATTCGTAATCATTGAGAACCTTGATAACAAAGTTGAACGTAAAAATTTGTCCAAAAAAATCGCCATAGCTCAAAATTCAAATGACCATATCTCGACTTGGGGTGATTTCTATAAAGAAATATTTGGACGCAAATCTAGTCTCACAAGTATCTTTGATTTCTGAAAAAATCAGCCAATTCTATTTTTTGACCCATCCGGCCATACATAGAGCCATCTTTGAACTTCTCGGAAATTTGCTCATATAT